>JAODUO010000075.1:75000-77500 GCA_025642075.2 Ridgeia piscesae | reverse complement strand
AACAAAATTAATTACAAAATTATAGAGCGCAATGGCTCAGGGGTAGAGCTTCAGATTCTCGACTATGAGAACCCCGGTTCGAATCCTGTGCTGCGGTGTTAACACTTTGGGCAAGTTTTTTTCACTCAACATTGCTCCAGTTCACTCAGCTGTATAAATGAGTACCTGACTATAGACAGTGGTGGATATGTGTACGAGCAAGATGGATGCTTACCAGAGAAGCAAAAATTGTGTCTGGGTGAACAGGTCTGTCAGGGAAGTAAAGTGTAAAGCGCTTTTAACGGTCTTGAGGATTGGATACTGCGCTATATAAGAACTTGCCTTTCTTTACCATAAATATAACATGTACGTGATTTGTGGAATTTTGGGAATTCAATAAGAGACCATTGGAGTGTTGAAGCAGACCTCACATCATTTGCCCTACAACCAACTGGTCACGTCAAAGGATGACTGGGTTGGGTCAACTGGTTTGCACCATCTGGGGTTGGAATGTCCTTGGCGTTTATATTTTTCAAGTTGTTGACACTCCAAATGCTCTCCGAGTATGTTATCTTATCGCTACGAGACGTTATGAATACCTGCGCTGGAATACATAACCAACAGATGCTTCTGTGGTTCACCTGAGCAGATATCAAAGAGAAGACAGGACAAAGACCAGACACTCGTGGACAAAGCATCGACTGCAACAACAGACACCCAACAGCCTTTCTACTAACAAATTGACACTCGCGGTGTTGATCCGCAGAGGATTAGAGCAAGGATATGATTCGCCGACTTCCACCTGATTACACAAGCGCCTTACTTAGCAGCTTGTCTCCTTCCACTTTCAAGAGCTCATTCAATTTGAGACGGTGAAAGCAGAGAGCCTTTGAAACTGCTCGAGTGCTCGGATCAGGTAGATGTTTTGCAGGCTAGTAAAGGCGTCCTAGACTAAGCTTTACTTGTCTGATTACTTGTGCTAACCAGAGGGGCGGTCTCATTGTGTAAGCAAGTTGTGTGTGTCTGTGTTAGTGTTGGTGTGACCACAGTCGGATCAAGTAGAACACGTCTCAATTAGTTGGACATGCAAATATGTGTAATTCCGACAGATTCGTTGACCTGGAGGGAGACCAGGGTGATTTAAAGACATCTAGGATGGAATCTAGAATAACACCCTGGTGTTTAACATCAAATTGGACAAATGTCTTTGGACAATACCTCATTCCATAAAGGTAAATATAAGCTCTTACATAGCTGTATATTTTGTTTTTAGGTCTGCTCAAATTCATTTATATTTCACTCCGTACCATGGTGTTTCATTCCAAGCCCGATTATACATTTCTGGGATGCTGTAAACCATGAAGCTGCAATTAATACACAAAATATATTTGTCTTCCCATGATATATGGGGAAAGAAGTATCAAAGAACACACATGACGAAGATATTCCAACTCATGGCTCCATTCCAGCTAATGCAGCTGACAGACTGGCAGGCACGACCACAACATTAGCTGACATAGCTGGTGTAACTTTCATATAATGGGTGTAAAAAGTAAAGCTATAATTTTGCTGCGGGGAGCGACGCCTTCAATGACAGGGTCTAACGCCGCCCTGGGGCCAATTGTATGCACTCTCGTTGGGGCATGGTTAGCGCCCACCTAATTTGTAGTTTTGCTCGATATCAGGAAATACTCTACAGGCGACAGTTGTGTCTAATTACGGTATTTAACAACATATTTAACAACAATATTCCCACCACGTTCAAAGGCTTGCTATGTTGATGCCTATTAAAAAACGATCACATGGTTAAATAGCATGAAATAGGCATAGATCCAACCCACCGTCATTCATTAAACAAGATATACGCATTCCTAATCACATGAAAAAACCCTGATGAAATGAACATCTTAAATGCATAGTCATATCCGGAATATTTGGAGCAGGTCAAAATTTGTGGAACTGAAATCTTGTGTTCTAATGTTTTTGGCATTGTCACACATCGGTGCACATTGACATGTGAACAAGTCTAGGATAGAATCCACAAATTTTGACCTTTGACCTAATTACTTTTCACTGCATTGAACACAGATGTTTGACAGTGGGGAGATTGGTCAGGAATTTTATCGGGTTTTTGTTAAAACTGCCAAAAAAACTATGTATATTCCGAATATTGCCGGAATATATAACCCACCCATGCCAGTATACCCAAAAAAATTAAAAAATTTAATCACTCACTTAATCTAAATGGATTTGCGTATACAAAACAACTGCAGTATATAGAACACATAAAAATGTTACAAAACTTTTAAAAAGGCTGTATTTTTGGTTTTGACAACGGAAGCATTTGCGTCCGTAGAGGAATGTTTGCATCCAGCGTATACAGCTAACATGTGTGAGGAAGTGATCAATCACGGCTAAGAAATATATAGCCGGGGTGGATGTGTATAAAACAGGGTTTACTAAGGGTGGACAGGTAAGAGACAATGCACACAAAGGGTGGACAGGTAAGACAGGTAGGGAG
>JAODUO010000075.1:5000-70000 GCA_025642075.2 Ridgeia piscesae | reverse complement strand
ACCTTCTTCCATTTCTTCTTTTACATTTTGTCCCTTTTCTATCTTTCTTGATTAAAAAAAAATTATCTGGTTGTTATTGGTCTTGGAATAAATTGTGGCTAAATTTTCATCACAAATCATGATAATGAATAAAAGCGTGCGTAATTGATAACAAATTCTCTTGTTAATCCTCGATGTCTTGCTGTTAGCTGGAAATGCCTGGTCCAAACACTGGACTTGAAAACTGCAATGGTTTGAAGAGAGTAAAATTATATCCGGGTCTCTCAATCTCAGTCAGCTGGTCATGACGAAGTTGTCATCAAAATTATGGTTTGGTCGGATGAGATTATCTTTGAAAAGCAGGGATCACTGAATGCCCCTTGTATATCGATCCATCTGTTGAAACTTTGAAAACACCCCAGCTAAAGTTCTCCTTGTCCAACTGTCACCTGTCTTTTTCTGGGTGACATTCTTGTCAATCTTAACTTTAAGCGACAAATGAACAAATAAAAAGTTACAGCATCAACCGTCAACTGATGGACCATAACGTACATTCTTAAGTGAACCAAAATATTAACACTCGGCCAAAGATCACCTTAACGGTATTGCCAAAAAAATCGCCACCAAACACCACAGTCGCAGACGGATGATGATTTAATCTGGCAGCGGCTTTCAACACGTGATTTGGTTCCTGAAACGAATCCGTGTCAAACGTGTAACAAGACCGCCACTCAATCACAACTGTTGAAGTCTTATATAAAACACTGGGTGTCCGACTAATCTGGTCAAGATCCTGTCATCTTACATTTGGTACGAATGTTGTTTACACGTGTTTGTGTTTTGCCCTCCAAGAAGGGCGTTCTGTCACCACGGTACTTGTGCAACTCCTAGTCTGTCTGGGAGCATTTTCCTGTGGGAACCTCCAGTGAAGCCCATTCTTAGAATTTGTTGCCTACACAAGGCCAAATAAAAACAATTTCCTGTTTTGGGTTCGCATGAAATGTTTGTGTCACCACACGGGACTAGAGGTGATGTCTTATTGAATAACGACACAAACTTCCTGTGATATCACGAAAGGAATTTATTGTTAAATGGTTATTATTAACCGCATCCTGCTAAAGTTAAGGATTTATTTTTTCACTTAATTTGTCAGTTCACTGTAAATGGTTTTCAAAGGTCTTCAAAATAGTTTAGACAGGTCTGCGGTGTTTTAGCAACCTTCATGCTGATTGTGTTTAGCTGAAAAGAATAAGTTAGTATAATAATTACATATAGTGGCATCCTATCCATAATACTGCCAAGGCACTTTAAAAGCACTTCCCTTGCTGGCAGCTGACTTGTTCATTCTAATATCAATTCAACATTTCTAGGAAGAATTAAGCCAACTGCGATTACTCCACAAAGACTACGCTTCACATAATAGAACCTCCACTGTCAGGTGCCTATTTGGCCAACTGCACTAATACAATGTGGTGTGAAAAAGTGTTTGGGTTTTCGAAATGGATTTGGTGCAGTCTCTGCAGCTGAGTGTGATGTTCCCACCACTGTGATACTGCGCCCTACAGCTCAGTACAGGAAATAACAGTTTTACTGAAACAATAGAATTTATAGGGCTAGCATTATTTCACCACCTGGTTTGGAACCCTTATTTAAGTATCTAGTACTCTGGATTAAATCATATTTACCAAAAAACTGACATGTTTATTGGAGTGAGGTAATTGAGGTATATATAATCGACAATAGCTCGGTATTTTAGGAGTCAATCTTCTGCAGAAATGGCTCTAAGTGAATGTTAATTTGGGCTGTGTCGAAATAAATTATTTTTAGATCACTTCTCAGAAACTATAATTCCATATGATAATGGCGTAATGATGTGAATAGGGGCTGCCGTGCAGAACTATCTCACAACCTGGCCTGTTCTCAATAGAATGTTCTATATGTATTTAACTAATGTTGTGTTTTTCCTTTTGATATGTTTTTAAAGGGGGTTTATATGAAAACATGTAATCTCCAAAAACAAAATTTTGGATTAACTCTCCTCTGTAATGTGACAAAATATTTTGGGAAATGGAATATGTTTCCTTTCTGTGACCTCCCATCATAAAGTAGATATTAAATCACAAAATTGTGAAATGGAATTCAACTATTTTGAATTCCACAGACAATGTTATAGAGATACCTCATTGGTCTGTATTTTTTTCGTTGAAGTTGTTGCAAAATTTACAAGAAAAGATATTTTTAAAGATAAAAGGTCACTGTGATCTATATTAATTTTTTATTTTAATACATATATATGCTTAACTGCATGTTAAAATAATAAAATAAACTAGACTGAAAGGCATGCATTTTTTAAAAATTCAAAAATATGTATGGGACAAGACCAACCAGGTAGGCAGCTATTATTAGTTTGACTGCAAGAGAGACCTTTATGACTTAATATCCCGGTCATCACACCTGTAATATATGGACTGTTCAGTGACCAACATCATTTTTTAAAGTCCTTCATTCTGGCGTGCCCAATTAAACTTCGATTAGAACAAGCACGACTATGAGACACCAGTGTCATAATGCGGCAGCAGCGTCATTAGTGACACATAATGACACTGTCACTCGTGACAAGTTAATCACCCTGCTCAGTCAACGTGTCACGTATATTTTTATACACATTATCTCCGCGTCACACAGCCTGATTATTAACGAAAAGATTTTATGTTTTTTCATGGTTTACGTTCCATTAGAATAATTACATTAATGATGGAGATCCAGAGCTGAGAGGGAACTATGTTCACGCGATCAACGTGCCATTAAACGATCTGAAAAACAGTTGCTAGAATGCTGAAATCAATCATCATTATCTGTGCAAAAAAGTTTCTCCACAAAATAAGTAGACCATTTAACAACATGCCAGTCCTGAAGCGCGCTTCAAGCCAGGTGCATCAAACTGCTCAATGGCGGGAAACTTTGTCCAAAAAAGTACCTTTTGACACATTCAAAGTAAGGTTTTCCATAAACAGCTTGTATCATTTAAAGCACTTGTCCGTACCATTACTCAGAATCTGTCGAGTGGTATTTATTATCAGGAGGCATAGCTTTACCTACAGACCTGTCAACCCTTCTTTTGAAAGGGCAAAGTTAATTTTGGATGGGTAGAAACTTGAGTGGGCAGGTAATGGAAATTAGAGAAGAAAAAAGGTCATGTTACTCATTCTTTTCACATTTGGACTGGACTGTGTGCAGACAGCCATACACGCACGCACGCACGCACGCACGCACGCACGCACGACACATGTACACACACCACACTACACATGTACACACACCACACTACACATGTACACACACCACACATGACACACGCACACACCACACATGACACACACACACCACACCACACCACACATGACACACACATGACACACCACACTTGACACACCACACACCACACATGACACACACACCACACTTGACACACCACACATGACACACACACCACACTTGACACACCACACATGACACACACACACCACACTTGTACACACACACACCACACTTGACACACACACACACACACAACACCACACTTGACACACCACACATGACACACACCACACCACACTTGACACACCACACATGACACACACACACCACACTTGTACACACACACACCACACTTGACACACCACACACACACCACACTTGACACACCACACATGACACACACCACACCACCTTTACAACCCTTCTTGTTAAACAAAGTTAATTTTGGGGGTACAAACGACAGTAAGGAAATTGACACAAAAACATGACACACTTTCACATTGGACACTTGTGCACACCCCCATACACACCACACTTGACACACCACACTTGACACACCCACCCCATTTACACACCACACAACACACCACACCACACTTGACACACCACACATGTACACACCACAGACACACATGCCACACCACACTTGACACACCACACCACACCACACCACACCACACATGTACACACCACACACACACCAAAAATGACACAAACCCAAAAAAACGCCCCCCAATTGGGGCACACCAACCAATAATGGAACCGCCACTCACACTGACAATTGACAGGGAACCACACGACAAATTTCAAACCACACAAAATTGACAGTAACACTTGACAAAAAAACACACGACATGTTACAAACACACACATTTTCAAACCACACACAAAACTATGGAATTCAGCAAAAAATGGGTTTTTTTGACTGGGCAGGGGAAGTTTACATGAAAACTAGTGAATGCTTTTTTCCCCAAAATTTTGTGGGCTAAATGTTTTTTGGGGAATTTTTTTAACATCTTTACTTGGAATGTTTTTTTATAGGGCAATTTTTTAAGGGGAATTTTTTTCCTGCCTTTTTCTCTACTACATGACAATTATTTACTAGTGGGAAAAATTTTTGGGTTTTTTTTTACTACGTTTTTTAAAAAAATTGTTTTTTCTAGTGGGAATGTTTTTCTTTTTCTTTATAATTTAAACATTCTGCAGATGCAGTGTTTAAATTATGACCAATTCAGGCTGATTAGTTGCAACCTGGCAGTTTTCTTTCAACCAGTTTTAAAAAGAACATTATATAACATACAGCATCTATTTGAGTAAATGCCTGCAAACGTTTATAATTAAAATTAAATAGGGCCACCTGGAGGGAGTAAGTGCTTACTTACTGATTACTTTGAAACATAATTGACTGTGTATCTGACAGATAACCATCCTTATTGCGTGTGACGGGGAAGCTGAGACAGACTGTGTCATTCAATTGCTGTTTTGCTGGAACTAATAATAACACAGTTCGAGACCATAACATCAGCAATCAATTTGACAAATGTTTTTTGAGAACTCCTTCAGTTTCCTTGTGTACTTGCATGCATGTTTGGATTGTAGTAATGCATGCACATGATGCATGGTGTTTGCGAATTAGCAACAAAGCAGAGGCAAAAGAGAGAACATGTTGGAATATGTCAGAAGGTTGGCACATCTGTATCTGTATCTTTAACTGGCAGGTCAGAAGACTGGCATGGGTCAGAAGGATAACAAGAGTATGCCGTATGAAATGTTGGCATAGGTCAGAAGGGTGGCATGGGTCAGAAGGATAACAAGAGTATGTGGTATGAAATGTTGGCATAGGTCAGAAGACTGGCATGGGTCAGATGGATAACAAGAGTATGTGGTATGAAATGTTGGCATAGGTCAGAAGACTGGCATGGGTCAGAAGGATAACAAGAGTATGCCGTATGAAATGTTGGCATAGGTCAGAAGGGTGGCATGGGTCAGAAGGATAACAAGAGTATGTGGTATGAAATGTTGGCATAGGTCAGAAGACTGGCATGGGTCAGATGGATAACAAGAGTATGTGGTATGAAATGTTGGCATAGGTCAGAAGACTGGCATGGGTCAGAAGGATAACAAGAGTATGCCGTATGAAATGTTGGCATAGGTCAGAAGGGTGGCATGGGTCAGAAGGATAACAAGAGTATGTGGTATGAAATGTTGGCATAGGTCAGAAGACTGGCATGGGTCAGATGGATAACAAGAGTATGTGGTATGAAATGTTGGCATAGGTCAGAAGACTGGCATGGGTCAGATGGATAACAAGAGTATGTGGTATGAAATGTTGGCATAGGTCAGAAGGGTGGCATGGGTCAGAAGGATAACAAGAGTATGTGGTATGAAATGTTGGCATAGGTCAGAAGACTGGCATGGGTCAGAAGGATAACAAGAGTATGCGGTATGAAATGTTGGCATAGGTCAGAGGGGTGGCATGGGCTAGAACAATGGCATGGATCAGAAAGGTTGGCATTGGACAGAAGACTGGCAGGGGTCATAATGGCGGCATGAGTCAGAAGGTGGCAGGGGTTATAAAGGTGGCATGAGTCAGAAGGTGGCAGGGGTTATAAGGGTGGCATGGGTCAGAAGGTGGCAGGGGTTATAAGGGTGGCAGGGGTCATAAGGGTGGCATGGGTCAGAAGGTTGGCAGGGGTTATAAGGGTGGCAGAGGTCATAAGGGTGGCATGGGTCAGAAGGTTGGCAGGGGTTATAAGGTTGGCAGGGGTTATAAGGGTGGCAGAGGTCATAAGGGTGGCATGGGTCAGAAGGTTGGCAGGGGTTATAAGGTTGGCAGGGGTTATAAGGGTGGCAGGGGTCATAAGGGTGGCATGGGTCAGAAGGTTGGCAGGGGTTATAAGGGTGGCAGGGGTCATAAGGGTGGCATGGGTCAGAAGGTGGCAGGGTTTATAAGGGTGGCATGGGTCAGAAGGTTGGCAGGGATTATAAGGGTGGCAGGGGTCATAAGGGTGGCATGAGTCAGAAGACTGGAATAATTCAGAATTTTGACAGGGTTCAAAAGGTCAGAATGGGTCACATGTACATCACACCACTGTCACATAATTATCATGCACAGATACATCACAGACGTCGACAATCATAATAGATTTAATGTCTGCGTTTGACATCTCTCGCTCCAGCCTCTCTCAGCTCCACGACCTAATCAAGCTGAAGCGTTCCGCTCTCCCAAAGCAATTTCCTGCAGGTCCTAATATCCTCCCGAGATGGTGCCCACTGTCTCATCTCATCAGGCCCAGCGAGGTGGCGGGGCTATCTTTGAAACGGAAGAAAGACATCTTTGGATTATTTCAAGGGTTTCTCGTCATGCCACGGACTCTTATGCTGTCAAGGCGTGTCACCGCGGTGTCATATAGATAGATGACTCTTGACACTAGGGTGAAGCATGACATTGACTGTGACCTTGATTTGTCATCACCAGCAGGTCAAGTGAAGCTGGCGAGGAGACCGTGGATGAATGGAAATTGGTTTTGTTTTGAAGGGAGTGATAGAAGGAGCTGGCATAATTACCTTGTAGGTCATTAGAGGTGACTGTAGGGTGTGGGGTGTTGTGTGGGTGTTGTGTGGGTGTTGTGTGGGGTGTTGTGTGGGTGTTGTGTAGGGTGTTGTGTGGGTGTTGTGTGAGGTGTTGTGTGGGTGTTGTGTGTGGTGTTGTGTGTGGTGTGTGGTGATGTGTGGGGTGTTGTGTGAGGTGTTGTGTGGGGTGTCGTGTGCGGTGGTGTGTGAGGTGTTGTGTGGGTGTTGTGTGGGGTGTTGTGTGGTTGTCGTGTGGGGTGTCGTGTGGGTGTTGTGTGGTTGTCGTGTGGGGTGTCGTGTGGGGTGTCGTGTGGGTGTCGTGTGGGGTGTGTGTGGGTGTCGTGTGGGGTGTTGTGTGGGTATTGTGTGGGGAGTTTTGTGGGGTGTTCTATGGCGTGTTTGTATGAGGTGTTGTACAAATGCATAAGCACACACACAAACAAACACACACACACACACACAAACAAACAAACAAACAAACACACACACACACACACAATGACCAGTGCATTAAACTAACAATTTACAAGTATTTAACTTTAATGCAAAATCCAAACCAATAAAACGCATCATTTAATTCTCAACTGCATCTTGTCATTTCTATCAATCTACCTCCTGCATATCTGATATTAGAACAGCACTACATTTGAACTGATTTTAATAATTCCAACATTGCTCCGCCTCTCTTTCCAACACCAGCCTCACCACCAGTAAGTAGGCTTACTACACAGCTCATGGGCCTGGGCTGTTGTTGACCCGTCTGTGGTGGACTAGGGAAATCTCACAGCTGGATCCCTGCATCTGTGTTATTGCTCCCCCTTTGCTGGGAATCTCTGATAAACATCCCGAGAACTAAAATGTGCCTGGCTTGATTAAGTGTCGCTGAGAACCATCAGGCGAACTGCTTACAGCCATTTGCCAAGACGGCATGAAGCGACAAGTTATTTTATACAATAATGAGGCTTACCACATCCAGACAGACTCAGGCCGAGTCTGTGCGGAGGGAATGAGGGATTAGACTTGATGTTGATTAGTGGACACATGGGTTTGACAGTCGAATATCCTGATGACATTCTAACTGGACATAGACAAAGGACGCATGAGCTGTAGAGGTCGATTAGCTTACCTTGACAGTCAGACTGACGGATGGAAGATAAACTGACAGACAGACAGATAGACAGACAGACAGACAAATTTAATTTTGGGTACTCCAAACTGGTCATTCTCCACAGACTGGTGAGGAATACATTGCAGACAGATGGATGGACAGACGGACAGACATACAGACAGACAAACATGCATATTGACATACTGGCAGATAAACAGACAGAAAGAATTTAAATAGCGAGAGAAAACAGATGAAGACTGACAGAGAGACATTACATAAAACCAGACATAGTTACTGACAGAGGGGGGGAGAGAGAGTGAGTGAGTAGGAGAGAGAGAGAGAGAGAGAGAGAGAGAGAGAGAGAGAAAGAGAAGAGAGAGAGAGAGAGAGTGACAGACATGCTGAGATCAACAGAGGTTTGGATAGGCAGGCAGGCGGCTGGCCAGCCAGATGGCCTGACAGACGGACGGACGGACGGACAGACGGCCTGACGGACGGACGGACGGACGAACACCAAACTACAACTTTGATCAACTAAAAGATGAAGAGATATCCTCAAGTAGTGTGTAAATACTTGCCCAATTTTAGAGTAACTCCAGTTTGACAGAAGGTACACACCCGTGGCGCCACAGTGTGTATGTCTATTTGATTAGCATGTCCGTCTTTATTCATATTAAACCCAAGTGCAATATCTGTTTACATTCCACGTGTATTTATACATAATTCTCCTGTCCGTGACAGCCAGAGCTGTTGCAAGAAGGTAGCAAACAATGCATGTGTAACCTTGGTGATTTTTGCGGTCATCTTTGCAAAGGTCATCTTTTGCGGATACATTTCTTTTTGTCTTTTACACATCGAAATGAAAGTTATGAAATTGCAACACATGTAGTGGAAAGCATTATTTTCTTAGTTAAATCAATCGTAACTGTATTAACATATTAACGAAACAAATTATCATTAATTAGTATATTAGGTTCTGTTTATGTCAGGGTTGAGTTATATTTACAAAATTGTATCCAGTATTGTTGAATGAACCATAGCACAAAATACAATCTCTAATACAATGTGATAATTCTAGACAATAAAGTGATTCATTCATTCATTCTTTTTATCATAATATTACATAATTCTACCGCATATATTTTCAGGAGGAAGTTGATGGAAGTCAATTAATTTGGGCAGGACATATCGAATGAGTGAAAATGGGACGGAGTAGACAAGGTAGTGCAGACAGCCTTTGATTATAACCCAGGTCAGAATTCCATCCTGCTGCAATGAACCTCCAGTTCACTCATCTGTACGAATGAGTACCTGGCTATAGACAATGGTGGCTATTTGTGTATGAACAATCTGTGGTGTTAACTTTCCAGAGAAGTTGAGATGGTTCAAATGAACAGGTCTGCAGGGAGAAAAGTGTATAGTGCTTTGAGCAGTTTTAGGACCTGGAAACTGTGCTATATATGAAGTTACTTTAGCATAGAAGTAGGAGATGACCAAGATTATGTGGGTTTGGGAAGGGAGAATGAGAGCGAAAAAAGGGGAATTGGGACCGATGATGGAGGCTGACCAAGAAAAGATTATGGAAAAGCATTGGGGACCAGTATCTGAACACAGGGACGATAGAGCAGGGCAACAGTGATATTTCACAGTAACATTTTAACAATTCTTGGTAACATGTACAGAACGACGCATCGTCGACTGGAAGAAATATCATTGATTGTACTCATTCTCCACAGAGAACGTAACACCCCCGGGCGTCAACAGTCCTGCCCCGACTAAGTAATATAATTACCAACAAACCAATATTCCTGCAGATCAGCAGGAAATGAGAATTATGCCTCAGACTGTCTAATAATAACGTAATGACATTTACATATTGGGACATATGCAGGAAGTTGTAGGGCGAAGACAATGTTCCCAGTGGACATGATCCTCCAGCTAAACCTTACTATCAAAAGTCCCTTACTTATTAAACATACAGTTGTGACCAAAGGCTGTTTATTGTTTTATTTTCTATGCATTGCACTGGTGGAAAAGGAATAATCTTACACTGTGCCACAATTAGCATTAATATTACTATGAGAATGTTACTTTTGTACACACGTCATTCTTATGAGTGTACTTACATAAATAACGAATATATTTGACGTCTCAATGTTGAAAACAGTCAGATAATTGCGGAATAAATTATTACAATTTTAAATGTTTATAAATAATTAAATGTAATCATAGCAAACATTGAATGAATGAAGGAATGAAGGAATGAATGAATGAATGAATGAACAAACGAATGAACAAACGAATGAACAACGAACGAACGAAGGAAGGAAGGAAGGAAGGAAGGAAGGAGGAAGGAAGGAAGGAAGGAAGGGGAAGGAAGGAAGGAACGAACGAACGAACGAACGAATAAAAGGAATGAAAGGTTATTCTTTTCACCATCCGCATAACATTGACACTGATTCACAACGACAGCCTGCTTTATATCAATACTACACATTTCAAAGTTCAGCATTATTAATCAAACATGTCGTGGGTGGAGACATGTTCAGGAAGTGTTGTCTCTGTGATGTTGTCCATACTCCACAAGTGATACGCCAGGGTCCACATAGACCAGATCCACCCAGGTCTGTTGGTGGTGAGAACAGGAGAGTTGTGGTGAGTAGACCGACAAGTTTCATGTGTGACGGGGACAAGTCATTAATTGCCTTTCAAGTTAACAAATAAACTGACAGTAGTTTTTATCAAATTTGAAGTTTGAAAAAGAAGATGACAACAGTAGCTGTGCTGGAAAGATGTGAAGAATAACACCATGTTTATAGGATTGTTTCTGCAATATGAAAAAACAATTTGTGACCGAATACATCACCGATTGGTACATCAAAGGTGAGCATTAGCATAGACAGAGGCTGGATCTTTCTGCTTACAGTACCCCAAATTTAGTATATCTGTTTATAAAAATAACAAAATAACTAGGATTTGCTCCTGACGCTGGCAAGAGTAGAAGACTCAAGGAGACGTGTTTCATGTGAGACTGACACAGGTAGAAGAGACAGAGGTGCCAGCCCTGGGCCAACTACACACGGCACCATGGCCGCCTGGTATTGATCAGAAATACAATACCCCAATATCTCATAACTGTGATCCACACAATCAAAGAGACAGACGTGGAGTGATACACATGTCTACATGAGTCTGTAGGGCATGGCAAAGTGATACACATGTCTACAGGCCTCTGTACGGCATGGCAGAGTGATACACATGTCTACAGGCATCTGTACGGCATGGCAGAGTGATACACATGTCTAC
Organism: Ridgeia piscesae; assembly: GCA_025642075.2. NCBI lineage: Eukaryota > Metazoa > Annelida > Polychaeta > Sabellida > Siboglinidae > Ridgeia > Ridgeia piscesae. The sequence continues at coordinate 58,716 of JAODUO010000075.1, read as the reverse complement.
AGGCGTCTGTACGGCACGGCAGAGTGATACACATGTCTACAGGTGTCTGTACGGCATGGCAGAGTGATACACATGTCTACAGGTGTCTGTATGGCATGGCAGAGTCATACACATGTCTACAGGCGTCTGTATGGCATGGCAGAGTCATACACATGTCTACAGGCGTCTGTATGGCATGGCAGAGTGATACACATGTCTACAGGCGTCTGTACGGCATGGCAGAGTGATACACATGTCTACAGGCGTCTGTACGGCATGGCAGAGTGATACACATGTCTACAGGCGTCTGTACGGCATGGCAGAGTGATACACATGTCTACAGGCGTCTGTACGGCATGGCATGGTGGTGATGATGACTTTAATTGTGGAGTAGGTGTTCACTCTACATATGGTGTTCGTTCTGTTTAGGGCGGTGTTGGTGAAATGTTACAAAAATATATTTTAAATGGTAACATACTAAATAATTAAGATATATGACATTGTTTCTAACGTGTAAAAATAATCATATAAATACCAATGGGTAGTTAGTTATGATATATTGAAAAGTAAAACATTCCATGTAATCATATTAAAACAAAAAATTAAGGAAATACACATTCATTAAATGTGTCTAGTAGACATTGCTGTGTAACTATATACGTCCAGACTCTGGTGTACTGTCACAAACCTTCTCGGCCAGTTTGCGTAATGGACACAAAGACACAGCTGCCAAGGACTGTCACCATCAATGCCTACCTGTGCACTGCCTAGCAACCGTTTCACGACAGTCTTACAGATGAAGTCAACCGACTTCGACAGACAAGAGAAATCAATTAAAGACACACATTAATCTGTCTGACGACCTTGACCTAGATGTACCGGTTGGTTAACCTTTGGTGTGGATTCGATCGGCAGCCACAACAAGCTTGGGTGAACAAAAAATGGCGCTAAAGAATCTTTTTTATGTACTCCACATAATGACTCCATGTATTCAGGCACTTAAAAATTATAAAATTCTCAGCTGTTTGAAATAACACAAGGAACAAATGTAACTTTTTATATTAAGACAAATAAAAATAACATATCCAAAACATACAATACATAAAATAAGTATTTTTGTAAGATCTTAGAGTGTCTGAAAAAACACTACCAGCCAGTGTGGCAAACCACTTTTTTCACTTCTGCTATTTGAACATGATGACATTGAACTAACAAAATCATCCTCTAGGTGGCGCTGCATATAACAACAATGCAGAAGACGGTTTCCCAAAGCAGTCACGCCTTATATTATTAGTGCTGTTTTTTGCAATGCACATAATGTAAAACAGCCTGATCAATGGACAGTTTATGTAGCTCTTGCCAATTACAATAAACAGGTGTAATGTAACTAATTTTCAGTTCCAGTATGTAATAAAGCTAATAAGAATCCTAACAAACAAAAATCCAAAAAAGTACGATTTTTTTCGGTAATGTAATGTAGATGAATTTTCAATATTTGGCAGAGAAATGTGATTGTAAGAGTATCCAATTTTAATAAGGAATTGTTTGAGATGTAAAAACTGTGATAAAGAAGTCATTCCTCATTTATCTGGCCTTCATAATCCAGTTGTTTCACAACGCACACATTTTGTGTGGGAACCATCCTGACACCATGTGTATTTTTTGTCTCACTAATCTGCATGTTTCATTTATCCAACCCAAAACCTTGGGAACTAAAGTGTGTAGATAAATTTAACACAAATGACTGTACCTATTTTCTTGTACTGGTCACACAAGCCTGTATAAATTTAAATGACAAAACTTACAACAAAAATTTAAGTGCAAATAAATTTGATATTACACATGGGTCGTCATTTTCCAGTTTTTTGCCAAAACAAATTATTTATGAGATCACAATGCTTGACCAGGACAGGACTGCCAAAGGCAGTTGACCAATGAAAAACGTTTGTACCGATTTAAAATTTGTCATTATAAATTATGAACATCAACCAAGGAAATCCAATATTATTGAGTTCAATCAAAAATTTTTGTTTTAATCTTCCTGGCAACATTCCTGTGTTCTGTAAAATTACTACAGAAACATGATACAAATGAGCATGCACACGAATGCATGCTCGAATGCATGCTCACATTCTCATTACAGCCACTGGGAGAGAGCTGAGGGTTCTATCACAATCCAATCAGCTAATTGCCCCCAGCCATTTTAGCTGATTACTGCATTGCAGTCTATTTAAGAAATACCAGTCAACAAGTCCAGTTTCCTCGTGTTTAATGCATGGAAATTCACACGTGGGACACACGATAGGTGTGGACAAAATAAGAACTAATGGTGATTCGATCATTTGAAGCCAAGTTCATTTGCATTGATCAGCGTTCACGGTATTGTTTTGGCAGCATCAGTGGATATATTAATGGGCATATGTGGCCTGCTTTCAAGATGTGTGTGTGTGTGTGTGTGTGTGTGTGTGTGTGTGTGTGTGTGTGTGTGTGTGAGTGTGTGTGTGTTTGTGTGTTTGTGTGTGTTTGTGTGTGTTTGTGTGTGTGTGTGTGTGTGTGTGTGTGTGTGTGTGTGTGTGTGTGTGTGTGTGTGTGTGTGCGCGTGTGTGTGTGTGTGTGTGCATGAATCTGTGTATGCATGCATTCGTGCATGTTTCCACATGCATGCCTGAATGGCTGTGGCTATGCTTCCAAGTGTGCATGCGTGCGCGTGTGCGTGCGTGCGCGCATGCGCGCATGCGTGCGAATCTGCCTAAATGCATACCTTTATTTGTGACAGTATTTGTGTTCTTCTACCAAAGTAAAAAACAAATATACAAAAAACGTTTTTACTAGTAACCACTATATTTTATAAGATAACAATTAGGTTACATGCTCTCAGACTTTATGGCAGGTAAACAGGTTCTCTTTATTCGTAATTTTCCTAATGTAGTATATGTAAATATTTTAATGTTATTTTAGATTACTTTTGTGTGAAGATAACACCTTCAACATTCAGACCAAAAAACTGAGAAAAACATATCATCGGCACCCTGTATTAGTATTATTTTGACAGGTGGGGTTGGCAGAAATGTCTATTTATTTAACACAGTTGGATAACTAAACACAAATTTGACCTGTCAAAGTGGGTATGAAACTATCACACAGGCCTGTTTAGCACAAGAGCCAAAAATAGCAATCTAAATTTCACCTATCTATCCTATTTAAAAATTTGTGCCAGATAAAAATAACCATTTCAATAAATGAGATATTATTTTAAAGCTCACGATCTGTACACTTCAAATGATACAACTCCCCATCTCACAATTTTTCAACTTAACAGGACCGAAATAATATTCTAAAAGGCCTGACATGATTTCTTATTCTATCTAGCTGTAAACATGATGTCTATATATAGAATGAAACTGGCCAAATCTATCATGGCCGCAGCTAGAATGGAACACTGCGAATTAATAACGTCACATTCGTGGCATTTAAGCCAGCGCTTCATTACTTCCGAGACGCGGGAGTGGGCCAGCCCAGCCCTGGTATGCAATAAGCTTCCCAGCATGCTTCGGTCTGGGCAGGCTTCACCTGAATTCATCCATCTTAGTCAGTGACCATCTTCTTTGCAAGACATGTCGGAAGTCAGGCGTGATTTATTGGCTGAAGAGAGCAAATAAAAAGATTTCCGTTACATACGAGTGTAAATGACAAATGACGAGCCGCAGGTGGGGAGGAATCTGTCCGATGACGACAATTGAATGGTAGATCCGTATGTCAAAGATCATCCTTACAAAATCGTTGTCACCAATGTGAGTGCATACCTGTATTGTGCAATAGGTGACAATGTTGTGAATGATCGCAGCCCTGGTTTGAGGCAACATTTTTGAGGTGAAGGATCTGACTTGGTGGACACCTGTGTTTATGTGATGGCTGACATTCCTCTGTTGCTGCAGGGAACAGAGAAGGACCATTGGCCGCGATGAGTCCATGTCTAGTTATACACAGGTCTCTAGGTGAGGTCTAGCTCTTTCTCGGGCAGATATGGATACGTGTGTGTGTGTGTGTGTGGTGTGTGTGTGTGTGTGTGTGTGTGTGTGCATGCATACACATAAACATTTAAACAAACAGACATATTCATATACACGCTCAAACACACACACACACACACACACACACACACACACACACACACATGCTCAAACACACACACATGCATGCACGCACACACACACACACATGCTCAAACACACACACACATGCTCAAACACACACACACACATGTTCAAACACACACACACATGCACGCATGCATGCATGCACGCACGCACGCATGCACACACGCATGCACGCATGCACACACACACATACACACACAAACATACATGAATGCACAGCATACTTCTGACATAGACACACATATGTGCATTCAAACAAACATACATGCACACACATAACACACACGCACACGCACACACACGCACACACGCACACACGCACACACGCACACGCACACACACATCCTACAGGAAGCCTGACAGGTTTAAGCTGAGTGAAAACAGCATGTATCTCCAATAAGCAGTGTGCTGAGTAGCCAGTAGTCTGTGCACTATTTTAACGCCTGTCTACACCTACAGCGCCTGGACCATTTCATCATCTTTCCACCCCCATCCAGTGCAACATTCATCTAGTCTGACGCCAGCGACACAAGTCCACATCAACATCAGTTCATAACACCTGAGACGGCCAGATAACTACCACATAGTCAACATATATCAACTGGTTGTTGTTTTAATTACATTGCTCAACATATTCAACCCCAGTTCCCATAAAACCCCAGCGTCTCTACCAGGGTTCTCTGACGTTACAGCAGTTACCAGATTTTCAGAGGTTTATCACAGGTACATGATTATCACAGGATTATTCAATCCACCAGATCATCTGAGGATTACGCAAGATAACGAATCATACTATCATCTGAGTTAATACAAGCTACTGTTTGGATCATCTCAGACTCTGACACTATTCAAACTATTGGGTTATCTGTTTGTGCAAGGTACCATAGTATCCAAGATTATGCCAGCTATCTTAAATTAATCATATTATACAACCTGCCAGATTATCTGATACTAGATAATTTCCAAGATTATCACAGAGATTACAAGCCTAACCTGATTAATTAAGAATATGCACTTTATTAGATTATCTCACATTATAATTTCCCATCAGATTAAATAAGTGTAATAACCTGCAATATTTTCTATCATTACATAATCTACACAACTATCTCAGGTATCACAATTAAATGAGACCACATTGATCTTTGAGATTATCTGAGATCACATGTTGAGCTGAGCTACTAATAACTAATTTCCATAAAGAAAACAATTACCATATCTTTGAGGAAGATGACAATTCAACCTCAGGAGCGAGAGATAACAACTCCTCCTTCAGGCTGTCCTGAGATGTCAGACGTCGTGCATGAACGAACACTCCCACCCACATGTAATAGGTTAAACCTATTTGGCAAACGTCAGGGGAATTATTTGCAATTTCCAAAATTCCTCTGGCATATGTTACTGAAGTATATAAACGGCTGAATCTGGGTTTCGCCTTCCCATCGTTTTCATGCTAGTTAGGCATCAGATTCTAGCAGACAACATCCCTCTTCTTGCTTATCCCCACTCACTGCTGGGATCATGATCGCAGGAAAGAATGGAACTGGCAAAAGTAACTGGCTTGGAAGTGACTGGATAAAAATTTACATGAAAACAGACAAAATTATAGCAGAATAAAAAATAACAGACGAGGGATCATACATAAAGTTAAATTCAACACGGTGGGGGTTCTGGGTGTGTATTACATAATGACTTTTTTAATGTTACTAGAGCGAACCCACATTAAAAAATAATTATGTCATTATGCTTACATTGCACGCAGCACCAGTCTGATGAAAACCCAGTAATGTATTATATTGATAATATTTTAATACATCCTACAGACCTATCATTTACTTGTAAACAACAAGTCAATACACCCATGTATTCCATATAATAATAATTTTATATGTATATATGTATAAAACATTTCCTGTAGAAAAGATTTCTGTAATACGATTTCTGGATTATTCAGGTCTGGAGAAATGAAGTTTCACAGATAGACAGAGTATCTTACTGGATGTAGACTCGCATCTCAGAAAAAGATAAGATAGTGGAAGAGAAAGGCAAAATTAAGATCACAAAATCATGTTAAATGAATGTATATAATAATATTATATATATATATATATATATATATATATATATATATATATATATATATTAATAATTAATATATGTATATATATATATTTTATAGTATATAATATAAAATATTATTTATTTCTATTATGATTTTATTAGTATTATTGTAAACTATATATTTTATCTAAAGCTTTATTTATGTATGTATATAATGTATGTACGCAAGAGTGTTGGGCGATGTTGGCCCATTGAATATCACAACTTACCATGTGACACAGAGTCAGAAAATAAAGCCGTTACTTACTTACATACTAATGCTGTGATACCCAACGCCCCTATTTTAAATCTCACCCAACTCTTCCACACTGTAGAGTGCAATGGCTCAGGGGTAGAGCTTCGGACTCTCGACTAAGAGAACACGGGTTCGAATCCTGTGCTGCGGTGTTAAAACCTCGGGCAAGTTTTTCACTCTACATTACTCCAGTTCACTCAGCTGTATAAATGAGTATCTGGCTATAGACAGTGGTGGATATGTGTACGAGCAGCCTTAGCTCAGTAATTGTAGCATGTGGCTGGATGTTTCCTAGAAAAGCCGAGATGGTGTCTGAGTGAACAGGTCTGTCAGGAAAGTAAAGTGTAAAGTGCTTTGAATGATCCTGAGGACTGGATACTGTACTATATAAGAACTTGCCTTTTTTACATGCTGTTGTTTTGGCGTTGACTGTCCGAGGGGTCCACCACAGGCAGTGACGGGCACACACAGACACGAGATGGTATGTCTAGCAGGCATCATATCACAATATCACGTGTAGTCACACCTTGCAATAATGACTGATTCATTACGACTTGTTGACACTTCGTCCTGGCATTTGCTGACACCGTCATCGTGATGCTTGCTGATGCCTTCTCAGTCATCACCTGCCACAACAATTTTCATGTCTCAAGAAAAGAATATTTAAATGTCGATTTAAAATCACACCCATATGAATACGCAATAAAATACTTAGTGTAAAGTCACCGAAACACCTCAGAGTAGTTTGACTGTAAGAAATATTTTTAATATATAATAATATATTATAATATTATGTTGGTATATTATACCAGCCTTTACGTATACCTAATGTTGGTAGTAATAAATATTTATTTATACCAATTATTTGGGTGATTGTAATAGCAATTATGCTTGTGTGAAAGCTTCTTCAAGTTGTTAGTTATTAAAAATACCAAAATATTTTTAGTGATTGCTCTTTGATATGCATAAATGATGGGTCCCACTAGTATTGTCTCACAGTCCAAGGCTAGGACACGTGGCGTCCTCTTGTGGACTTTTTAAATACTACAATGATACACCCTGTATTTGTTGTATCTGCTGGTCTGGATTTGCTTTTTCAGGTATTAAACCACGATAACTTGTATTTTATCTGGTAGTGGATCTATGGCAACATGTCACCAGCATTAATAATCCATCACAGGTAACACATGTCCTCTTTGGATAATTTACTTCCCAGCCAGACACTAGGTAAATGGTTTTTTTTGGTTCACCTGAAAGAAACATTTCTAACAATCTATACCTGTATGTCCTGTGTGTCTGGTATATTGATGGTACAAATCCAGTTCAAGGTCACAAGTGTATACCACCGACCATTAGTAAAAATATCTATATTACTATAGAATTTATTTTTATGGGTGAATTTATACAACATAATTTGTGCTGCATACTTTTATTATACCTGTAGCATTCTGTTTTTTTTATTTAGTCTTTTATGGGTAACAGGGTAAGTAATTATAAGTGTTATTTTTGCCCATTTTTTGACAATTGTATACATAATGATTTATTAATTTGCAACTTTATCATGTTTGTTGATACTGAATAAAGATTTGTTCATTAATTTAGAGCGTCCATAGCTTATTCTAGAGGATGTTTGCAGATATTTATCTCTAAAATATTTTGTATTACAGTACCACAAAAACACATTTTACGTAGGCTCTGATATTTCTTTCTAGCAATCCTTGTACAAATATATAGATTTCTTTGATAATGATTCAATATTTGGAGCAACTTTGATTTATATTATGTAGAGTGTAGTGGCTTAGGGGTAGAGCTTTGGACTCTCGACTAAAAGGGGCCAGGTTTGAATCCTGTGCTGCGGTGTTAAAACCTTGGGCAAGTGTTTTTCACTCTACATTGCTCCAGTTCACTCAGCTGTATAAATGAGTACCTGGCTATAGACACTGGTGGATATGTGTATGAACAGTCTAGGCGCATTAGTTGTAGCATATGGCTGGATGCTTCCCAGAGAAGTTGAGATGGTGTCGGATTGAACAGGTCTGTCAGGGAAGTAAAGTGTAAAGCGCTTTGAATGGTCCTGAGGATTGGGTACTGCACTATATAAGAACTTACCTTTTTACTGTTCCTGCACACACAGCATGCTCCATGTACAACTATTTGGACTTATGACTCATTTATTCTACTGACTCATCTACAGTTCAACATCTCAATGATCGCGTAAACATTTCCACAGAACTCAGTAATCAATTCGTCCTTGTTACGTTGACACAACAAAGGAAAAACTAACTGACTGTCAACTGACAGGGCATCGTCTACAGTCACGCACTCCATAAAAAACATGTAAGTAAATAAGTGTGTGTTTTCACAAATACACCATCACTAGGAAAATCAAATGAAATCAAATCAAATGTACTTTATTAATCCTAAAAGGGAAATAAAAAGCCACCAAGACATGATATATAAAAACCAATAGTCTAAGGAATTAACAGAATACAGAAATAAATGAGTGGACATTGACACCTCAGGGAGATGCGGTTACAATGCACCAAAGTTAGCATATTAACCAATAAATATTTTTTCATATTTTTATATAAAGCAAATTGATATTTCAGGGAAGCAGTGTTACATTATAAGAACAACACTCACTACAACTGTAACATTACGAATGAGTCAAGAGATAGAGATAAAAACCCTCCGTGGACCTGACGTTTTCAGAAACATTTCGCTGCGATGAAAATCTTATTATAGCCGAGCAAGTCTTGCGGGACGGGACATCTGCCTCGCAACAGCCTTTGTCTGGCGGGATGACTGTTCCTTCTCACGCGTCCAATTATGGAGATTGTCTTCCCACCTGTTGCCAAAGCTTCCCAAAACGTCACTTCCCCCCAAGCCGAACCCTTTGTAGTTTAATTAAATTATAGTTTCATTTCGGTAAACGTTTCCAGATGACATGTAAAAATCTCCCACACATAAAACTGACGTGACATTTTGCAAACCCACAAAAGATCAGTGTGAAACAGGTTTTTTTAATATCCGAGAATATTACAGGATACCTATGACTATGTGTATCGCAAAATGTATAATACATTTGGACAGTTCAGGCACGTGTGAATTGTTAATAAATCAGGTAATTCATTGCAGCCTAAGGCTACTGTTGTATAACATCAAAGATACATGGCCTGTAGCAACCAGGTATAAATAGTGGTTTTTCATGTCATATAATTTCTATGAAACAAGCAGGCGAGTGAGCCGCCTGCTCTGTTTAAACTGGGAAACCACGACTTAATGTTGATCTTTCGTCACACCAATTCACACCAGTGTTTTTTTTTATAAAACTCCCTTGAGTATTTCTCACACATTTGCATCAATGTTAAAAGTCCCTGCACAATTAAATGTCTGCATATAATGCTTTAGATTAATTTCATGAACCTGCTTACTGTCCTTGCTAACATGCCAGCTGATTTCATTATAAACTGCTTTAATTGCATCCATCCATTGGACAGCCTGTTACATTATATTTGATTGTCACATCTGGTTAAATATTATTTTAAATTACAGGCAAACATACTGTTACAACAGACCACCTAAAAACAGCCACATAAAAATAAAATAATTACCATAGTTATTACAGATAGCAATTGCTAACGAATTGCCAAGGAATGCAAAAAGATAAAAAAAGAAAAAGTAATGTTTAAAATGATAATAAAAATCAATATTTGCAATTATAATAATATGCATTCAGTTACATGTATGTAGAAAGTTTCATGAGAAGTACACATCTGCATACCTAACAAGCCTCTTTAATCAAGTCACCTCTATAATCAGGCCATCCTATGTCAGTAACTTAGGTGGTTATTTTAATGGTAAAATAAAAGTAGATGGGATTCGAGAAATTACCCATGATTATTTAATACAACAAAAAGAGCAACATTTCTACTGATTACGTATGGACATATCTAAAAAATTGGATCCCTGATAAGATCAAGCTTTATGGAGATAGATGAATATTTGCTCGCTGATTAGCCACACGTTTCCTTATGTTGTGTGCGTCTGGAGCTTACCGTGCAGATCAACAGTCTTCATTAATCTTATAGAATGGGACAAGCATAAGCCACAGTTGCATTTGTCGAATCCATCATATAGGCTGCTAGCATACAATAATATTTGCTCATCATTTATACCAAAGTACCAACAGGTTTGAAGAAATTTTTAACGACATCTTAGTCAACTGATTTAATTTATTGACGTTTTATCAATAGCCACATTATTTGAATATTTAATATGACATGTTTTTACAAACATTTAAGTGTATTTGATCAATTATTGATTTTGTACATATGTATCTTACTCGGCATCGTAATTAACATTATCATCCATTTCAGGTTTATATTCTATTTGATTTATACGGTACAGCGCATTCATTCATCAAAGGGAATTCATGTTTTAAAACTACATTATTATAATATAAATGCACTTACACTGTGCTTTATTACGAGACTGGATTTATTTAAATATATAGAAATATATCATTTTTTAAATCTGTTATGCTCCTCAAATATGAACATTTACTTGTTAAAAGCATACAATCAGTGAAAATACATTCCTATAAGATGAACCCTGAAGTACAATAATAAATAATGAACTCTCCCTAGGCCTGAGTCATGGCGAAGACAATCACAGCGGTCAACAAAATGGCTCCAAATCCTACTACATCAGCCAATAAAGAAGATGTTAGATTGCTATCTGACAGGGACAAGCCTGGCCCAGATGAAAAATGGCTGGACTTTTGATAAGCCATCTGGAGACTGATGTTTTGGATGGGAATATTATTGTGAAAATATTGTCCAAATGTGTGACAAGATTTATGATTACAACATGCCGCTGAAATATCCGATAGGTTTTTATACTACAGTTACATGATTTTACTTGTATGTAACTGACGTTACCTATTAATATATAACAGTACTCAATACACGTATAGTATAACTTATAAGCACACTTTAAAGGTGATGTTGACATTGCATTGATATGCTGTAAATTTCAAGCTAATTGTGGACATTAAACTGAGAATAAATAAAATAAATAAAATATCACGACTTCCACATAAAAATGAAATCCAAAAATACCTGGACCACAATGATAGAAGCTTGAGTGACGTGTATATGGTACTGGGCTACTGGTATAACAGTCTGTATTAGGCTGCCCTTAACATTTCCCCTTCTTCTTTCACTAAATACCCACAACCATTTGGCTGACTATTCTGGCACTGACAGCTTAGAGGATGACATCTAAGACTAAGCTCCACGTAGATTCGATGACAAATCTGTTCATTGGATTTGTTACTTTGCCTAGCATAGGCACCAGATGGAAGGGACCATCTCCGTGTAGTGTCTCATCTTAAATAATAATAATAATAAAGCTTTATTGCCATATTCAACGTGCATTACATGATGAATTGGAATGTGGTCTGGCGTTGACTCATACAGTGCCTATATATACAATAAAATGAAATATGGCAAATAAATATAAGATATAGATATAAGATATACATTGTACATAATTTGTTCTTTAAAATGTTTTTTTAAATAAATAAATATAGATTATCGATAGATTATCTATTTATTATATAATAGATTATCTATTTAACAATAATTGTGGTGTAAACTAGTTAAAAAAATAAATAAATATATATATATATATATATATATATATATATATATAATGTCCTTTAAAATTATTTAAAATATATATATATATATAAATTCTCTTCTAAAAATATAATTTAAATTAGTAAACATACATTATAAGAGGACTAAAATATCATTAAAAATTAAAAAAAATATTATTTAAACAATTATTAAGTTAAGCTAAAATTTCAGAAGAGAAGATTGTTGTTCACACAGATAACACAAAGTGAGTGGAACTGCCCGAGTGTCAACTCTCAACGCGGTGGCCAATACTGGTACAAAACCACCAACACGTCTGTTACAATTCTGACTTCTGAGTACCAGAACACTTAGGCAGCATCTTGTGTATGAGTAACGCTGCATGTGGGTGTTGAATTGACTGATATTGACAGAACATTTTAGAGTAAAACCTGTTCATAGCAGACATCATTAGGGCTTCACAATACGTGTCCACTGTGCACAGGGTATTGCACTAGACAGGTAAAGACTAAATGGTAAGTTCTTATGCAGTGCAGTACCCATGCAGTCATTACGACTACACAGAGTGATTTACACTTTACCCCTTGTGCAATTGGATGCCATCTCATCTTCGCTGGGAAGCATTCAGCCACACGGTTTCTCGGTGAACATAACTCACCCAAGGATTGACCTAGGATTCAACCCAGGGTTTTGTCAACCGAGAGTCGGATACTTTACTAACCGAGCCACGGCACCCCATAATGACAGATGGTGGACAACTCAAACTTGTCATTGTCATCTTTTGAAACTGTATATAGGTTTTCAATCACTATAAACAGGTGTACATCAAAGCAGTTTTCACTGTATATGAATTATAAAGCTTTCAAATCAAAAGTGCATATTTCAACCAATAAAATGAGGCATAAAGAAAAAAGCTATATGCCTTAGGAATCTGCAAAAGATACTGCCCTGAGACTGAAAGTAAGTCTGCATGACGACTCACATATAAAAGGATGTGACAAAACTCCAGCTTGACGCTGTCACCGAGACACAGATGACAACATATGGCACCTGACATATCCTGCTTGGATTATCCCCTCTTCAGCAGATTAAAATTTAACGATCTATGCTGTGATGGGAAGGTTATGCAAGGAGATTAGGAGGGATTGTGAGAGGAGTGGAGAATGGGAGTAGGCAGATACAGCAATGCAAGAACAGTGGGGGAAAACATGAAAAAAGAAATAAAGGACCAATATCAAGGTCAGCTGTATTCCAGATTTTCAGGGGAAAAAATAATGAAATTTGATCATGTACGTGATTGCATGCGTGACATCACACTCTTTTTCTAGGAGGTGTCTTATTTGCTACCCACCCCTCCACGTACAAATGCATGTAAACGCCTGATGTCAATCTTGTCAAAAGTACCTTCAATCTAACTGAATCTAATCGAATATAATCTAACTTAACCCTAAACCTAATACTAACCCTAAAACTAATCCTAAACTTAAATATGTTTGTTCATCGGAACAGCCATAAAAGGCATTTGGCACGTGGAGGGGTAGCAAACAGCCATCGCCCTTCTTCTGTCCTACTGCAAAAAGGGCATCACGCAGGGTGCAGCCTACTGCGTGTAACTGTCACTTCTCACCATATTCAGTGAGTACCCAGCAAACACATAATGTTCCCGTAACGTTAGCAGAAGGTTATAATTACGTTATGCAGTAACATTCCCATATATAACGTTAAGGGAACGTAAAGAAAACTTTCCAAAAAAACGTTAGGAGAACGTTACCAGCTAACGTTATCGTAACGTAGAAATAACGTTCTGCTAACCTGATTTTGTTAGCTGGGTATTTACACTATCCCGCAGTTCCTTTATAACCTGCTTATTTCACTGTCCTACAACAATAATTCTTTTGTTACAATACTCTTTCCTAAAATCTCTAAACAAAATAACATTTCTTCAGCACAACCTTCAAGCACAGACACTGTTTTAGATTAATTTTTTTCCGGATCTTTTCACAGGTGTAAAGTTACCTAAAATATGTTGTCACAACAACTTTGCCCTGGAGAACTTCAACAGAAATACTTACAAAAAACTGTACCTGAATACAACCGCAAACACCACCACAAGAACAGGGTAGTAATGCATGCCACTGTAATAATGGCACTCAAGCCACTGCAATAATGCCACTCATGCCACTGCAATAATGCCACTCATACCACTGCAATAATGCCACTCATGCCACTGCATTAATGGCACTCATGCCACTGCAATAATGGCACTCATGCCTCTGCAATAATGGCACTCATGGCACTGCAATAATGGCAACTCTGGTGTTGCTAGGAATTTCTCGTTTTGCACGGTTGGTGGTCTCCAGTAAAAAGGGCATGCTAGTACTTGTGGTTGGGCAGGGGAGAATGCCAACACCCTCTAAATCAAGGGCTCCCTAGAGAATAACAACATTCCAAGTACACCCTGTTTCTGTGCCAATGAACACTGCTTCCACAGTCGGAGCCGCTCGAGTTCCATACAATGTTAACTTGGATGGCATATATGAAAAGCTAATGTATTTACCGGGGTACATGTTACCTGATCGAATTAATTTTAATGAGCCAAAATCTAATTTTATATTATAATCTCATTGTTAACTTTTATGAATGCCAACATTATATCTAGTAGGAGTCAGACCACATTTGCGTTTTCCATAGGCGACCATTATAAAGTTTTCTTCATTTCCTACTAATCTTGGGGAGCTCTGTTATTGACAATTTCACAGCATATTTACCCTCCATAGAAAGAAGTTCTGTGAAAATAAGTGAACTTTTAATACCTCAGGCTCCCACAAACTTCTTTCAAACCTTACACCCCTCCATTTCTGCTTGAACCACCCACGGATTGCCCCTGATTACATCACCAAGCAAAATGACAACTGTATTAATACGCAGAAATGCACCGACTGACAGCTGTCGTAATTTGACAGCTCTGATGCCACGCTGCACGAAAACATCATTTCTAATCACTCCACACTACATATGTGCTCACAGAAATTCAGACAACCTGCATAATGCTGCTTTTAAGGGGTACTCTTTGGTCGCACGGGCAATGGCGGACGAGCACCTTATTGTGGTTTTACATCAGCAGTACTTTTGCAAATCACTGTTAGTTGGAAGAAGTAATCTGTCACCACTCCCACATGGAAGGAGATCTTCCCCATCAGCTGTCTCTATTTTATGTCCCCAAATGGATCATCTCAGAACGTTTATCTTGTCCAATATCAAACAAAATTACTTTCACCTTGGTTCTCCTCTCAGACGAAAGTTAGTAGATATTCACATGATAACACAATAAATAATATAATAATAAAAATGTTGTTTATAACGCACCATATATTTGGAATATACTTCCGTTCAGGTGCATACAATGCATTATTGCTAAAACATGAATAATATAAAATGTACGTAATAAATAAAATTTAGATGGTAAAGACAAAATGTTAAACCATTAAGTTAATAGATAAAATGAAATAATAAATGAATAATAAAGTAGAATGATAAGTTAATAATAAATAATAAAGTAAGATACAAAAATTATTTTAGAAACTATAATTATGTTTCAACAAATTCACATCAAGTAATCTACAAATGCTGCCTTAAAATATGTTTTTCAATTAGAGTCAATTTATAAGCCACAGACACTCCGGCAGATTATTCCAAAGGCATGATTGTTGATATCGATATGATATCAATATATTAATTAAAGCATCCATCTGAAGTATATAACAGCGATGACCACAGCTTGATGACATGTTCTCAGACGAATATAATTTTAGTTTGAATATTATCTGGCATCAGACATCGATGTTTTGAGGTGATCCCTAAATACTGATATTTTTCTCAAAATGCACCTCATGGTCTTTCTATCTTTTCTGCTACATATTTCTTTGAGAGGAACTTAAATCATAGGCCATTTAGAATGGTGATTATACCTACACATTCTACATGTATCAAATGAAGACACCTTTATGGATGGCTGCACAAATCCTGCTCAACACTCAACAATTTGCACACGTCTATCTTCACAGAGATGATCAAAGATGTGCAAAAACTCTGTGAATCTGTTAGACTCACTGGAATGCTTTAGAAGTCAACACTAATAATGGCATCACCTAGAATTCTGGATCAGCAGTACAGCAAACATTAAACATCTGTCCTAGATTCCTAAGCTGTAACAAAGCATACAAAATGACCTTCAACACCTGTAAAAAAATACACCCGCCTGTACCAGATGCACCATAACATATTCCAAATGTGCATATTCTCTCAAAGGTGTCATATTCTAAAGCGAATTATTTCAACTAAATTTTTATTACTGTATTAGGCCAGGTTAAATTAGCGAGGATACAGAACAATTCTCATTAGAATAATCTAAACAAATGGAACATGTTTTCTACTGTGTATTCCCAACAGTACAACTGTGTTTAAAACATAACAAGAATTAGTCAAAAGGAAGCCTAAGTTAGATCAAGACACCCTTCTTGTGGCCAGCACACAATGTTTTTGGCATTTATAATCTAGTGCTCTTCAAACGTTCCTGTTGAATAACTTGCTTAAGCTTAACATCTGTTTTTCTGGTAACACATTTATGCCATCTCAACACTCTCTTAGACATGTGGGGGAAGTGATGAACACTGAGTCTACCTTCCATAATTTCCATGTGTAACAGGCTATGTTACTGTGAAAACGTTTTTATATAGCGCAGTATCCAATCCTCGGGACTGCTCAAATCACTTTACACTTTACTCCCTGGTAGACCTGTTCAATCAAACACCATCTTCACTTCCCTGGGAAGCATTCAGCCACGCGGCAATTAAATAATTCGTGAAGACTACCAATACACAAATGTTCACCAATGTCTATAGCCAGGTACTGATTCGTACAGCCGAGTTAACTGGAGCAATATAGAGTGAAAAAAGTTGACACCGCAGCACAGCATTCGAACCCTGTGTCCTCTTAGTCAAGACTCCAATGCTCTACCCCTGAGCCACTGTGCTAGTACTGTCTACGTATGCAGTTTTTCTTTGTTTATATTTTCAAATTAGAAATAAACAACCCATCAATATTGAGATCCAAGGTTTTTGCTTATCACATTTGGGTTTTACAACCCACCTGTATGTTTTTATGTCTTATCCTTCGTCACTTCCAGGAAACTGACGTTGTGGGTTCGAATGGGGAGAGAGGGGTGTTGCCCATTATTTTTGGTGGCCAATCTAAACCATCTCCCATCAATACATTTGTGGTCAACCATCCATTTTCAATAATTTTTCCCGGTGCCAACCACCCATCTCCCACCAGTCTTTTTGGCCCAACCATCCAACTCCAAATATTTTGGGGGCCTACCATCCATCTCCCATCATTTCTTTACCAATCATCTCCCATCAGGTTTTTACAACTTACCTTCCATCAGTTTTTGGGCCAACCACCCATTTCCCATCAGTTGTTTTGACCATTCATTCCCCATCAGTTTTTTACCACCAATCTCCCTTAATTTGTTTGGCCAAACACCCATCTCCTATCAGGTTTTTTGGCCAACCATTCATCTTGTTTCAGTATTTTTGGGGCCAACTACCCATCTCCTATCAGTACTCTACCACCCATTTTTATCCGTTTTTTTTAACCATTTATCTCCCATAATTGTTTTGGCAAACCACCCATCTCCTACAAGTATTTGGGGGGTGTGTGGGTGTGGGGCAACCATCCATCTCTCATCATTTTTTGAGCCAATGACCCATCTCCTATGAGGTTTTTTGGGGCTAACTATCTAGGTTCACATGTATAATTTTTGGGGGCTAACCACCACTCTCCCATCAGTTTGGGGAGCCAACTAAACTAAATAGTTCTCAATCATTTTGCAGGTCAATCACCCTTCTCCCATCAGTTTTTTTACGAGGCAGCCACCCATTTCTCTTGTTTTAGGGTCCACAAAGCCAGTCTTACCCCCCCAACTATACATGGAGCAGCCTCCCTATCTGCGGGGATGGCTACTTGCTACCCCTCCATGTCCAAATGACCTTTTATGGTTTTTCCGATGAGCAAACATATTCAAATTTAGGGTTAGTATAAGGTTTAGGGTTAAGTTATATTATATTTGATTAGAATCAGTTCGATTGAAGCCTTTTTATAAGGTACTTTTGACAAGATTGACGTCAGGCGTTTACATGCATTTGTATGTTGAGGGGCAGCAAATAGACACCTCCCACTTCTGCTCCGAACCTGTTCTGCCCTCAAACATTTCTCAGGCCTTCCTATCCAATTCCAAGGGATTCACATCAAAGTTTATGCTTCAATTGTGTTTATTTTGGTTCTAAAAATTTGCTAATGTTGCAATGCCTGCTACCGATAATTTCTTCTTGAACTATTAAATTTTTTCAAATATTACCCCACATTTTCATTACCTCTAAGCATTACTTTTTGCAAATAAAACCCTCGGTAGAATCAATATTGTGCAGCAACAAAGGAAATGTAAAAACAAAGGCATCCCAGTATTTGTAACTTTATTTGATGTTTCATAATGTCTCGCAATATCACTGCAATAACATTAATCACTTTTGCATATAATGATGATACATAACACAATTAAACCCCACCACTTATGAGTCAGTTTTTCTCCGGCAAAAAACACCCACCACACAATGAAGCTGCCTACAAATCACAGCACACAATTACCGCATTTAATCTTTCAAAATATCATCAAATAAATCGGCAATGACCTGTGCTTATCGATCAGTGATCTTCTCCCTTTAACCTCCAACTAATATTTTTCATTCGTCAGAGGCACTCACAATCTGGCATCATATGAGGACGAGTAATTACCTTTCTCAGACAATGCACAGGAAGTTGCCTCCATCCAGTCGACCTGACAGATGATCTACATCAATCTTTATTTGTTGTAGGTTTATTAGAAATCTTGACAAACAAAGACTTTGACAAGGTAAAAAATTGCACTCGCGTCTTCTCTGCAAAACAAATCAAGCGTCCAAAGATTGCATTTATGTTGTGGTAGCATTCTCCATTTCTGTTAAGAGAGTTTAGAAAATTAATATTATTTTATTTACGAAGTGGAATAGATTGTATACAGTCAGTTTGTTTTTATTTGTCATTTTATATATATATATATATATATATATATATATATATATATATATATATATGTATATATATATATTTATTTATTCATTCAAATATATATATGAATAGATTGCAGGGTCGAATGAATTAAATCCCATGTTTGATATTTTGCCCAAACTAAGATAAAATGTTTGTTTATAAAAAAAAATTGTGATGGATCCCCATTGCAAAATGCACAAGAATATTTGTTTTCAAAATTACATATTTGATTTTGGAGACTTAATATACATCATGCATCTGTTCTAAAGTGGATTTTAATATAATCATTGGTACAATGTTAGTAGTGTGTTTGTTAATGTAATCCCATCAATCAATTTGAATTCCCACTGCACAAGAATATTAATGGTTTTCAAAAACATATATATTATGTATATTAAAAATAACGAATTGGATTAAAGGATGTTTCCCTTATGCATAACACATTATGTTACGTAATAATTCATTTGCTTTTATATAATTCTAACAAAACAGCCAGCCACCCGTGGTTACAACGCGGTTAATTAGAAATATCAAATTATCAGTAATTTCCTGTGACAAGCCTTGTGGCATGAACATCAAGGAGTTTTGTTCATGTGACAATAAACAGTCTTTGTTGTGTTAATTACTGTCAGATCTCGTATGTCAAGTAAAACTTCAAATACACAAAATCTGCATGATATCCCGTCATCTTTTGCTATTGACAAAATCAGACTTGCTCCAGCTAATTACAGTATCGTGTCAAACAGATGAAGAAAGAATTCTGCGAATTGTTATTGTATAATCAAAACAATTTAATAACAGAAAAACATGCAGAAATGTGTGTCTTTACTCTCTTCAATGCATGTTTTTTATCTTACGTTTTATATATTGGGCGGTTCTGTTTTTTTTCTTGTGCAACAAAATTCAGGTGCCCCTATTGAAATGTGTTAATATGATGTTTACATTGTTCATTGTTTGATTGACCAATAACCCATCTTTCAAATGAACTAACTGCATAAATGTATAATTTTTTCCATCATAATTTGGACACAATAACTTAACAATTTTCATATCAGACATTTCTAATTACTATACCATTTAACAGACAGAATTTTTTTATATTTACATTGGTTTGTTAAGCTACCTTGCACTGATTTCCAGTCAGTCTCTTCTGCATGACGCTGTGACAGTATTGATCTATTTTGCATAGATACAACCATTAGCAGTGTAGCTGTGACAAATCTAGGAGTAACAATTCTGAAATTTGATTTAGTATCACCATTGACACCTAACCAACGTCACGCTAAAAATATGACAATAAATCAATGAGAACAACGTCACTGACCTGGATCTTTACCCAAGTAGTAAAACATTATGTACAATATACAGATTAGTTAAAGAGGACAAAGGTAGGACAAAGAAAACATGTTTCTGGATTCCATGTCATAAAAAACTGTGAAAAGGAAAAATATTAAATTTTTGCAGTGTGAATTAATTCTTTTTATTTGTTGTGATAGAGAGATGATAGAGATCTGGAGAGTGGGAGGAGAATATTTTATTACACAATTATTATCATCTGTATTATGTGTGTGTGTGTGTGTGTGTGTGTGTGTGTGTGTGTGTGTGTGTGTGTGTGTGTGTGTGTGTGTGTGTGTGTGTGTGTGTGTGTCGTGCGTGCGTGTTTGCGTGCGTGCGTGCGTATGTATATAATTATGTAGTGTGTGTATATATATATATATATATATATATATATATATATATATATATATATATATATATATATATATATATCAATTCAATAACTTTATTCCAGACTCAACAGGGCACATACAGCAAGTATATGTGACTCTGAGCTCCATATGTTGACATTAGGCAGACAATATGTACAGTATGCATTCTGATCCAATGCTGTGTATATAAGCAAAATGTATACATTTGTTTTAGTCAAGTGTTCATATATAAAAGCTTGTTCCAGTGTTTACGGATCCTGGAAGTGAATCTTAAGCTAGAAGTTGGAATGTCATTTAAAATACAGTTAACAGAGCTATCAAGTCTACACATAAATCTAGACACCATATTCCTAATAACTGACTGGCAGCATTGTACATCAAACAGAGTGCATAGTAAGCTGGTACTTTCATATTTTGACATACCAATAAACAACTTTAAAATATTGATATATGCAATATGTAATCTATATATACACACACTACATAATTATATACATATGCACGCACGCACGCACGCACGCACGCGCGGACGCACGCACGCACGCACGTATATATATATATATATATATATATATATATATATATAGTACGTGCGTGCGTGCGTGCGTGCGTGCGTGGTGCATTATGTATATAATTATGTAGTGTGTGTATATATAGATTACATATTGCATATATCAATATTTATATATATATATATATATATATATATATATGTGCTCACCCAGGGAGTAACAAACGACGGCCATGAGTGATGAGTGTAGTACAAACGATCCTATAACCACACAAAGATACGCGACTTCTAGCGAGTTGTTGGGCAGAAAAGTGCTGCCACCTCACGGAGTCTGGTTAATTAAATCTACAGGCATGCGAGAGGAGGCAATTTAACTCGCTTCCGATGAATATAGACCCCTATGCACGTGGCGTGGCTAACCGGAGAAGAATGGGTCATACATAAAAAAGCACCTGTCCGTGATGCAATCTAGTGTACTTTCAGACTGCTTTCTTGTAATACAACTTCAAATTTGGCGTACAATCTCAAACACAATTATTTTATGTGTAGGTATCTTGAAACACCACCACAAATAAAAACTGCACACGGTGGGATTGTACTGTGTATGTTTCAAAGCACACAACAGAAACATGATTCATTGTAAAACTCACAAATGTCCAAAGATCTTCGGAAGAATCACCCAAGATAACTGTCACACTGTTCTTGTGATGTCTGAAAAACCAAATGTTGCCATTGGCTCCCCTTGGCCTAGGCCTAGCTACCCGCCTTAACTCCCTTTTCAAAAGGTTACACTTAACACCAAAAAAGCGTGCAAACGTTTGCATTTGGTTAGAACCGTTTGATTTTGGTTACGGTTACATCTCTAACGTTCCCGAAACGTTAGTTTTTGGTTGTTGTTTGTTTGGTTAGAATGTAAACGTAGATCTACGTTAAATAAACGAGCAAAATAACGCAAAAAAACACGTTCGCATTTAAACGTTAAACCAACGTTTCTGCTAACGTTAAATTAACGTTAGATTAACGTTTGCATGCTATCTGGGCAGTGTCTTGGGTTTTATGCTTGCAATGCCTGGGGACGTGATGATGATTTGTGAGAACATTCGGTGAAATTAAAAAAACATTTGAGGGTACTCGAACGAAAAATCCGAGAACAATCATGACTTTCGTTTCGGCGACTTGGCTGCGGCAATCTCGGGCTACGTAAGGTAGGGTGGGGTAATTAATAAATCCGCCTATACGAGGCGATACGCTCACCCGTCCTCTCGACATAACAACGGCTCAGATCGCCAAAATTGATTTGTAAGTGTAAAATATTAAAACATGTCATTTCATGTATCATTGTAAAACTCAGGAATTATCATAAATAACCATGACATTTATTAATATCTTAGGATATGCATATCTACTAACATTTGGTAATAGTTAATTGAGCGACAATTAAACGGCAGACGACATACAGCCATTTTACTAGCGCACATGCCGGGGGGGGGACTTGAATGGGGTATGACGCCTTCCATGGGTGTCTTGCCCCCAAATCATACACTGTGTGTGTGTGTGTGTGTGTGTGTGTGTGTGTGTGTGTGTGTGTGTATGTGTGTGTACGCGCGCGTGCGTGCGTGCGTGCGTGCGTGCGTGCGTTTCTTACATTATTCCTTTCTACTTATTTTCCAGGGCAGTGGTTAGGTCATACAAAAGAAAGACGGAGCGGGGAAGATATGGCGATGGTCAACTTGGCCAAGCTCTTCGTGCAGTTAGAGAGGGCATTCCGTTGCTTAGAGCAAGTAAGCAGTTTGTGGTACCAGCTCGTACATTGCGGAGGCAGAGACAACGCTGTGGCCTCGCCTTGAAAGTTGAAACTCGGCCCTAGAACTGTTCTCCTAGGATATGACGTCGAAAAAGCCCTCTACGAACACAACACATCAAACAGAGGAACGGCCCATGTATGGCTTGACAACTCTGGATGTCAGACGTCTCGCTTATGAGATTGCTCTCAAAACAGGTGTGAACAACCCGTTTAACGAAACAATTAGGATGGCCGGTAAAGACTGGTTGTGTGGATTTTTTGCACGACACCCCGACCTCTCCATTAAAAAAACCGCAAGCTATATCCATTACTCGCGCTCTTGGCTTTAACAAGGCACGGGTAAATGAGTTCTTCCAAATTTACCGCTCCGTTTTGGAGACAGCGCAATACACACCGAGTCGAGTGTAGAATATGGATGAGAGAAGACCTGGGAAGGTCGTAGCAACCAATGGAGCGAGACACGTTTCAAAGGTTACGAGTGGGGAACGTGGCGCTACAGTTACAGTCTGTGCCATCAATGCAGCAGGTGGTGGTTACCTGCCACCAATGTTTATTTTTCCACGGAAGAGGATGGTGGCAACTTTGATGAACGGGGCACCACCTGATTATGTAGGCTACTGCAGTCCGAATGGTTGGATTGATGCAGACTTGTTCGTCAAATGGCTTGAACATTTCGATGTGTCGACAAATGCGTATACGGAAAACCAGCAAATCATGGATGACCACCACAGCCATAAAACATTGGCTGCAATAACCTTCGCGAGGTCCAAAGACATACAACTGCTGGTTCTGCCACCTCATTGCACCCGCAGGATGCAGCCGCTCGACACAACGTTTTTCAAATCACTGAAGCAGTAGACAGGTGGATGGTCACCAATCCAGGTCGACGAATGTCGTTTTGCCACATGGCTGGTGTGTTCAATATAGCCTTCAACAAATCAGCCACCCTTGACAAACCAGTCACAGGATTGAGGGCATGTGGTCTGTGGCCTTACGACTCGGATGTCTTCACTGGCGACGATTTTGCTGCAGCACTCCTGACAGGAACCCACCAGGCTACTGTTGGGCCGTCGTCTGATGATGTTCCAACTGCCGGTCCTTTACTTGATGGCTCCCAAACTGCCGATCCCTCATGTAATCGCCATCCAAATGCCGGCCCTTCATCCGATGAACCTCCAAGTGCTCGTCCTTCTTCTGATGATCACGCAACTACTGACATGCCAGCGGACGAAATGGCTGCCTCTCTGTCCACTGTTGGGTGTGTCGCCTCGACACCGGCTACTATGGTCATTCGTGACCTTATTAGGAACATTTCTTCATTGTTGAACACATTATCAGCACGCAGCAAGTCGACAAAACAGGAATCAGCAGCCTGGGTGTCGTCATCGCCGTATAAAAACGCACTTACGAAGAAAGGTGAAACATCTAAGCGGTAAGGCAAAGGAGGCGGGAAGCCGAAGGGGAAACGACCGATGCCTAAGAAATAACAGATGACGATAACCGTACATGCAAAGAGATTCCGGAGCGATCTAAGCAGCGATGAATATGAAGAATGGCATTGTCTGATTTATGGAGAGCCATTCTCTAACAGCAGAAGTCGCGAGGTCTGGGTCCAGTGTGTGCTCTGTAGGGACTGGGTACATAGAGAGTGCACTGAGGGAATGCAAATTATATTTGCGAGAACTGCTGCAACTAGTGGCAGTGAATGGCTTGGTAGTTGACACTGCAACAGTTGCATTTGAGAACGAAATGACACTACCGAAACATCGAAAGCCAATTTGGCTAGTAGTTCACAACTGTGTAGATTGTTCGTTCGTTCGTTTTTCTGTAAGAACTTATTGCATACCTGTTTTAAATGCATTTCACAACATTGTGGGTGTTGGTATTTATTCTATAGCATGCCTACGTCAGAAGTAAATAAACTGATACATTGCACCCACCACATACCATCCACACTAACTCGCATACTTGTAATTATTCAACGATTTTTTGAAAGGCATCTTGCCCCATCCAGATGGGCGTCTTGTCCTACCTATGGGGCAAGACGCTCTTTTCGTAGCTATTTTTAAAAGTAGAATTTTAAATTACGTTTTGTATCTATGTGTAAAATACTTATACACAAACTAGGATATATGTTTCAGATTTCCTGCAAATGAAAATATATTCGATTGGGTCATTATTAAAACAACTGCAGCGGTTCCTGCTTATGGTGGGCTTATACCCTTCCCTACCTTACTCGCCAACAATTAGCTGAAAGTTCACTTAAAAAACAACTCCCAAAGTCAGTCTAACTGTCTGAATTAGTATAATAACTCTTAAACGACTTATCGAGGACATAACTAAAACAGCCTTGACCGTGTTCGCGGGAAACTCGCGTCAACAAAACGTTGTTTGCTAGATTTGTGTTGAATGGCTGATTCATGATATATATAGTAATATATATATATATATATATATATATATATATATATATATATATATATATATATATATATATATATATATATATATATATTGGATAGACCAATCGTTAGGCTTTCCTCTGGCACCACCCTTTCACGATTCCGACCTTATGAATGGGAATGTAAATTTCTGACGTACAGCTTAGTAAAATCGGCCGTATTTGGTCATACAGACAAGCAGCTTTCCAGTGGTAGGCGTGCGCGAATTGTAAGCTGTGCCCTGATTCGCAGTTCCTAGGTAATCTAAATCCGGCTTATATTTAGAAAGGATGACGGTGCGAATGGGATCTACGCCAGGAATTGACACAAAAGTTAAATTTGTTATCGATTGTTTACCAGTTTCGACGCCCCATATTAAAAAACCGACAATTCGGATTTGGAAGAATCACAGAATTGGCCAAATCGGGCTCACGAAAATCCAAATCCGCGTGTTCGCGAAAGTTTCTCATGCCAGAATCTATAGGATCCATGGGGGAACTTTTGATTGTTTTAAACTCATTCCTTGTGGTGGATCACCTGTGAATTCTCCTAGGTGGGAGACAGGCCTTCTAGTAAAGCATGCCAATTATACATGTAATTAAATATAAATATTTTTTACCGGCTTTTCCGGAAAGCATTGTCAGTTGGTACATCATTTGGAAAGTGCCAGCATGACTGATGAGCAAAGAGCAGTCGTTACGTCACAGACTATCAACAATGGCACATCTCATGAAGTTCGACAGACGATGTGTTAAAAATGTTTTATTCATAAGCCAGTGACATTAAAAATGTGATTACCGTACGAAATGGTTAGTTTCTATTAAGTGTTTGATGTGCATAGCATGTAACATTTCCCTTTTGGTTCCCTTTAAGAGAGGCGCGGATAGCGTAGTGGTTAGCGCATTCAAATGGTACGCCGGCGGACTGGGCTTAATACCCGGACGCAGCAGCCCTGATGTATTTGGAATAAAAGCCAACGGACACAGACTGCATACCTGTCAAGTCTACCGATTTGGTCGGGAGTCTCCCGATTTTAGACATGTCTACCGATCAGGTTTTCTATTTAAGCAGTTTCTCCAGATTTAATTTTTTTAAATCTTCCCCCCCAACCAAAAAATCCCGACCCGTAGATTTGCCGCAACTTCGAACATGAAAACATGAAAATGCTTATTCTTGCCGATAGATGGTGCTGTTACGTTGGCCTTGCGCGCGTTGAGTATCTACACAGCGCGCGATTTGTTCTATGTCTATCCGGGTACTTCCCAAGGTGAACCTTGACCTGCGCCATTTTGAGGTACGCAACGCAAGAAGCAGGTCACGATAAAACAGCAGAAGCAATAACTGATCATAGCAGAAAGGAAGAAGGAACCACCAAAAAAGAAACAAAGATATACATGCAAGTATCAAGATAAATGGACGGTCAAGTACCCGTGGGTATGTAAAAGTCGACAAGGTATCGAGCATGCCTTTTGCAAAATGTGTGTGATAGACATCAAAGTGGATCACGGAGGCAAGAATGATCTGAAGAAGCATTCAATCACAGAGAAACACACCCGGCTGCAGAAATCGCAGAACACCACAACTCCTGTGACGAACTTTTTTTTACAGTGAATGCGTATACAGAAGATGTAATTCGAAGCGAAACTCTGTTCACAAATTTCGTTGCGAACACAACTTGCCGTTTGTTGTGGCAGACCATTTTACACGCCTATGCAAGCAAACGTTCCCAGATTCGAAAATAACTAAGAAATTCTCCTGTGGCCGAACCAAGACGACGATGATTGTCAAACATGCCATCGCTCCAACTTTGGAAGAACAACTTGTGAAACAGAGCAAAATTTTGTTTGTTTCATTCGGCTGTGACGAATGTAATGACACTAACCGGCAGAAAGCTGTAGCAATTGTGATTAAATACTTTGACGAGGTGAGGGAAAGAGCAGTCACAGGATTCCTGGACATGCCAATCTGCAATATTGGCACAGCACAATCCATATTTAACCAACTAGATGCCACATACGAAGCAAATGGAATTCCCTGGAAGAATGTAGTGACCTTCATAAGTGATAATTGCAACACAATGGGAGGGAAGAGAAACTCTGTTGTGACCAAATCAAGGAGAAAAACTCTGCAGTGTTTGACATTGGCTGTGTGTGCCACTTGGCCAATCTATGTACAGTGGCAGGAGTCAAGGCCTTACCTGTGCCTGTGGAGGATCTCCTAGTGGATGTGTTTTACCATTTCCAGCACAGGTAATTAAATAAATTTTTTTTCAATAAGGTAAAAATATTGGAATTAAATACTTAAAGTTTTCAAGGGGTATAATTACTTGATTATAGAGAGTAGAGCCTGTTTAGAGCACTTTGGTGATTAATAATTGCACAAGGACGCTTGTATGATATGTATATATATGGTTTAAATGTTGTGATGTGCTAATAAAATCATGGAATTTTTTTTTCTTGTCGTTTCATTCATAATTTCATTGGTATTATTATTCCAAGTATGCGTCCGCAAAGGTCGCGTTGACCCGTTCGTGGTTGGCGTAACAGCTCGCGCGCAATCTCCCCCATGGACATTTTCCAATGTTGACACGTATGAGACTGGCGTTGTTGATCTGTGCGGCTGGTCGTGCAGAGCTATAGTATAGTCTATACGCCACGCACATGAACAAGCCTCGTAACGTACTTAAAAAGTTCCCGAATGTCGCACAGGCCGCTATACCATAATACAACGGTAGTCTTATGTGTGTACCTTATGGCAAAATATGCTAGCGCAAGTGCAGTGATCGAAGGAAAGAAGAAATAGACGAAATAAAGCGGTCCCCTAGTTCGCTTAAATCACCGATGTCGCCATCTTGAAATCTGACGTCGCCCGAAACGAAGATGGCGCGTCAGCCGTATTGTCATGACGTCACAGTAGGTGTGTCGTCTTCCGGGTTGGCGCCATTGCTACGTCGCGCAGCCCAAGGATGGCAAGGGATGCCAGCTTATTTAGGTTAATGTCGACAGCATAGCTGTAGGGTTTACGCCTTTGACGCCCGTGGGGTGAAAGGAATGTGGGCGGATGTAAGAATTGAGCCTACTGGTCTCAACGTCGTTAGTTAACGTGCATATTATAACGCTACTTTTATTGTTTTTTCATATGTTTTCGCCTGTCCATGATTGACGATGTTTTGAGACCAATATTTATTGCAATGACATACTACTCGGTGCGCAGAATTGTATCTAGATAGTGACGGAGACCGGCTTCATTTTGAGACATTGTCATGGATTCAATAGCACACGACAGAGCGATAAATGCCAATAGGACAGCTCAATGAGAGATATGCCGAGAAACGAGTAAAGTTAAAAGCTAGATATACCAGTTATGGTGAGCTGCCATACAAAAAATAACAGTTCTTTCACGCTACATAGACAATTACGAGATTGTTTGCTAAAGTTGTGTGGGGTGCATCTCTTCTCTCGCCTCGTATTTTGAGAGCTGGTTTGTCGGGCACACTTCGGAATAAAATATGAAGACCTGAAACCAAATAGCAGATATTTGGCAAGTTCAATATTAAAACGAAACAATAAAGAACTAATAAGTAATGGCCATATCATAATCATTGATATTGAGCTACACAAATTGTACGTACTAGAAAGAAATTATAGAGTAAATCGTTCTGTGTCTTTTATCGCCTCGCTTTATATATTTCGATGTGTTTTTATTTGACATTAGGTAGGCCTAGAGGAGACGCAGAGACAGACACAAAGTCGGCGTTCGTCAACCTATGGCATCATCACTGACCAACCAGAGTTATTGTCGTGTCGTGAGAATCATCATCGTGTCGTGAGAATTGGCGGCTATGGGCAAATACTCGACAGCGAGTGGTGCTTTTATTTCATTGCACTGCGTGCAATCATTTCGTGTGTTATAAAGTGTTTGAAATGGAATATAATGCTTGAGACACATCTTTGCGCAGCCTACAAACAACACTCGTAGCATCGCAGTTGCCAAGATGTAGATGTCTGTTTGTTAGCGCCTTTGTAGCGTCTTACGCTAACAAGATGCGATATACGATCAGCGGGATATAAATACGACTGAAGACTCTTCTGTGTCAGAAACGGAGGAGGGTTTATTATACGCTATACTGAACGGTCACTTCCGTTGACGTCACAGGCGTATACTAATGACTGTTGATATACAACAAACTGATCAGCATCATTAACAATGTCAATATCGCAGAGATCCATAACTTTTGAACGAAACTTCTGTCGTTGAATGTAGTATTATGAAGGTCAGCAGTACCAATGTAAAATTAGTTACTGCCCAGACTTCTATTTTCAATAGGCATTGGGGGAATGTTTTATGAATTCATAACTGATCAGAGGACGGTGGGCGCCATATACAGTGTACTGTGAATGAGAGCAAGGATATGAATTCTGTGCCATTTCCGACAGAAATGCGGCACTGGTGTAGAACGCGATCCCACCTCAATTGTTACTACATTTCAAATTTAATTAAATCGATACTCCAGTAGACATGTTTCACAAAAGCACATGTCAGATACATATTAGTTATAGTGAAAGCAATAAAATAATTATTTAAAATGTTTGACGAGTTTTGTCGCATGTTTAGTTACGGTCAGTTCCATGATCGTTTCACTGATAAACCGGTGTGGCCGTCCAGAACGTCGAGCGGTCCAGAACGTCGAAGGTTAGCGGTTCATGTCAAAAGGTTAGCGCGACGGTATGCAACGTCGAGCAGTCCAGAACGTCGTTCCTCGTATGCACACGCGCGCCGAACTGGCGTAACCTCAGGTGGCCGATCAACTTTGACCCCATTCCAGAATGTCGAGACTGAGTTCATGACCCCCGCGGCGACAGTGGTATTACATAATAAATCATTTCTGCGCGCTGCAGCGACGACCTACTTTTCGACCCCCTACGTTGCACACTCCAGCGCGCACGTGTACTTGTCATTTCTCTGCACAACGACCACGATGCCGAGACGTTATGTAAACTTATGTAAGTCTTGAATGCATGACTCATTTCCCAAAATATATGATTAAATCATTGCCGAGTTGTGTTGGGTAAAACCAACTATTTGGATATGGTAACGTCTAGATTTCCACCCTTTGTACTGATCTTGAAGCACCTCAAAGGGATTTATGTACTGCAATGTTAAGCCCATATTTGCAAAACTGGTGGAGGAAAGAGCCTTTTTGAATAACAAAAATATAATTCTACAAAACATTCCAATAGGACCACCATAAAAGTGTGTTCCATACATGCAAAATAGACGCAAATATATGCCATTATAAAAGTGTGATCCACACCCATCCCCTGACGAATTTATTGTACATACTACCCATGTGGGCTCTCTACATCACATACACAATTTAAACCGTATGTATATAAAATACACACACAAACTGATCAGCATAATTAACAATGTCAATATCGCAGAGAGCCAAAAATTTTGAACGAAACTTCTGTCGTTGAATGTAGTATTATGAAGGTCAGCAGTACCAATGTAAAATTAGATACTGCCCAGACTTCTATTTTCAATAGGCATTGGGGGAACGTTTTATGAATTCACAACTGACCAGCGAACGGTGGGCGCCATATACAGTGTACTGTGAATGAGAGCAAGGATATGAATTCTGTGCCATTTCCGACAGAAATGCGGCACTGGTGTAGATCGCGATCCCACCTCAATTGTTCCTACATTTCAAATTTCATTAAATCGATATTCAAGCAGAGACATTTTTCACAAAAAGCACATGTCAGATACATATCAGTTGTAGTGAAAGCAATAAAATAATTATTAAAAAAAATATTTGACGAGTTTTGTCGCATGTTGAAGTTACGGTCAGTTCCCTGGTCGTTTCACTGATAAACCGGCATTCTTGTGGACTACGTCACTGGCGCATATCGTATCACGTGACAATCAACATATCAAAGGCAAAGCGCAGCGTTTTTCTGCATTCATTGCATTGATTTCTGTGTTCTGTAAACATAAGTAAACTATATGGCGCAGAATCAGTTTCACAACTTACGCCCGTACCAGCACGAGGCAAAGAGACGTTGACCAGATTCAGTAATGCAGGGAAGCATCCTTGAATGTCGAGGGACAGCGAAGGTCAATGGGATGGAGTCGACATCGAAACTGAAGGTTGGCGACTTGACAATATGGAATGGTGTTCATTTGGCAACTGTCCTAACTGCCTTCCATACGTGAGAACCTCTCCTGCAAGGAGGTGGATGACATTCGTTGGCCACAGGAGGACCAGTCGTGTGTTACTGACAGTGAGGACCTGACCATATTATGTTTACGTCCGGTTGTTTTGCCGACGGCACGGATCGCCAGAAACCATCCGAGGAGAGGTGACCTCCAAGCCAATATCGAACGAGTGCATAAAAATGTAATGTACTCTAAAGTAGTGTCTTATGAATGACGTATCTGTAACGTTATTGAGTTAATGAGCCCTCCCTATGTTGGCTTGTTGTTATGCCGCTGATGGCGTGGTTGCGTGAAAGCCAGAGTGTATGTCTGGGAGCTGTATCACAAATAACGAACTTCATAAAGCGTTCTCATGTACAGTTATTGAATAGACGAAGCAAAGAACGTGACATGGTGTCAGGAAGTATTCTCGAACTTATAAATTTGCTTGAAGTTAATTTGTAGCCGCATTGATTGACATTGTTACGCTAACGATAAAATTGCAAATGGCGACATCGAACATTCCCCCGCCGGCTGGTCGTGCACAGCTATACGCCACGCACATTGACATGCCTCGTAACGTACATAAAACGTTCTCGAATGTCGCACAGGCCGCTATACGATAATACAACGGTAGTCCAATGTGTGTACCTTATGGCAACATACGCCTGCGCAAGTGCAGAAATCGAAGGAAAGAAGAAATAGATGGAACAAAGCGGTCCCACCCAGTTCGCTTAGATTACCGATGTCGGCATCTTGAAATCTGACATCGCCAGAAACGTATTGTCGTGACGTCACAGTAGGCGTGTCGTCTTTCGGGTTGGCGCCATTACTACGTCGCGCAACCGAACGCTTGCAAGAGATCACAGTTCTTTAGAGTAATATCGACAGCATCGCTATGGGATTTACGCCTTTGACGCCAGTGGGGTACAGGAAATGTGGGGTGGGCGGGTGTAAGAACCGTACATATTGTAACGCTATTGTTATTGTTTTTTTCTCAGATGTTTTCGCCTGGCGAAGATGCAGACATGCCTGTCCACGGTTGACGACTTCATTTTAAGACCAATATTTATCGCAATCACACACTAGTGACTAGGGTTTACTACCCGGACGCAGCTGGGATGATATATTTAGTAGGCTTATAAAAGCCAACGGACAGAGATTGTCATTGTAGTCAGGTCGCCCAATTTGTTTTTGGGCCTAATCCTGCACCGACTGATATCGTTTTTCTCGCTGGATTCTGCATCATTGGGACTTCTATAACGAGTATCAAGCGGATATCAAGTGCATAATATTTTTGAGAAATTCGAGATATCCAAGATGTCCGCCGGCGCCAATATAAAAATAACTTTTGAATATAGAATCGCCAGTGATATCATGTTTTTAGCTAAACTTGTTATTCGCAATCCATTTTGGGGGTTATTTTGGTAATAATAAAGATCATATGTCATGTTCAATGTAATGAAGACATTACTGACATTAGGTTCAAAGGTGAGAATTGCAATTATTCTGAACTGACTTGTGCATAAGCATGTACAGGTGATCATATAATGATCGAGGGCACGTAATGGTCATCGTATAATAAGTCTGATGTTTACAGAAAATCTTAAATCTGAAAAGCAGCTAGGTAAATAAAGCCAATAGCCAAGTTAAAGATTATTGGGAGGGCACTTCATAATAGAGAAGGTAAAGAGACAACGAGTGCGTCTGTTAAAATGCCAAGCAAACAACGGCGTATGCAAGTAGATTAGGTTGTTGCATTAATTGTCGGCAACCCTGCCACTGTTGCCTACTATTGATTGATGAATTGATCCACACATTTTATGATTATGCAAATTCTGAGGCAAGTATATCAATAAGTATGAATCTATTGATACAGCATGATATATTCAAGAACTAGCAACATAAGTAAATTCCCACCGTAAGCTAGTCAATGAAATAATGCGAGCCGAATAGAAATCGATGTATGCTATTTGTAATAAATCGACAAACTTGTCGAACATTCTTACCTGACTCAGACGCCACGGTGCTTATCTAAATTAGACATAACAAAAATATACTATTCTGTGTCTATCATAGACCAATCAAATTACATATTCAAATATCAATTAATTAATTTTTGTTTTCAGATATACAGAACATGTTGTGAAACGATGTAGGTGGTCTAATGTGGTGATGGTGCGATACTTAACTAACAATCAACCGTAAGTATTAATAGTGGTGGTTGATTCACTAGTCAACTGATACAATGGCTCACAAAGGTGTTTTCTAATTCTGCTACAGTTTCTCAGACAATGAGACTCCGGGTGAGCCAGAGGTGTGATATACTGCAAACTATTATGAAAGCCAGTGAAATACAAGGTGATAACTTGCATTCAGATCTTCATACAACAATGGAAAGTGCGCCTATGTGTCAAGGGAAATACCAAAAACCATGTGAGACAAAATATCTTACAAAGGCTCAGCAGAAAAAAACTGAAACGAGCTGCATCAAGTCCATCCCGTCTACCTGAGAAGAGAACGCGATCGAGTGTGAGGCTTCTTTTCGATTAGCTACGCCAGTGCTTCTGTTCTGTTCTGTTATGTTGACCAAGATCCAAAGAACCCAAACCGTTGGATTCCAGCATATCTCCTGAGGGAAACTGAAGAGAAGCATAACACTGAAGATTGAACAGAGAAGACAGATGCCTTAAAGAAGAGAATCAAGGATAAATGCAAAGAAATGGCAGAATAGTGAGCAGATGATGTAGTTTAACATTTTGC
The DNA here is from genome assembly GCA_025642075.2 of Ridgeia piscesae. NCBI lineage: Eukaryota > Metazoa > Annelida > Polychaeta > Sabellida > Siboglinidae > Ridgeia > Ridgeia piscesae. The sequence goes on along the minus strand of JAODUO010000075.1, from coordinate 23,986 downwards.
TTGTCTCACGGTCAGTGCAGCTGACCTTCACGCCGCCAACGCGTGTTATCGCAAAGATTGTTACGTACGGTCCTGCAGCGGACGATATCTCCCAGGTGATACCAAGAAAGAAACATCAAACGACATCGGTCATAGTCCTCTAGAGTTGCGTATGAGATCCCAGTCAGGCTGATGGAGCGGTATGTGGAGCTCCGTGGCAAGCAGGTGAGGAGATCCACACTACACAAGTCGGTTTACGAGAATGTGGAGGACCTGGTTGTGCTGTGAGCAGGTGGCTACCGACTGGTAGTCTTCTTCCGTCACAGTACTACTGCCGCCTTGAAAATGCTCAAGGATGACGACGAGGATGACAATCTGGAGGCTGCGCTGGATGTGGTGGCGACACACATCAAGAAACAGCGATTTGTGTTGGAGTACAGTCGTCGGACTCAACGAACACCTCCAATGAGATCGCAGCAGAATCTACTCCAGATGCCCTCCAGAAGTTACTCAGGAAACAGTTCATTGGTGAGCAATATCTGCCCTCTCTCCTCATAGGAAACATCATCACCAGCACCATAAAAAGACCCTACTCATCTCCAAATCGCGCTGGGGGTGTATTTCAACAAGAAAACTGTCAACACACGCATGACTACCTTGTGTATTGTTCGTATGAGTTGCTGCGCTTCAAGCGATCCTCTGCAGTGGCGAAATAGTGTGTGACCGACGACGACCCGTCATAGTGGAAGGACCTGATCTAATTATAGTCGACAATTTTGATGCTTAACTGAGCAGCCCCAAAGGGTTGGTATTCACTGACGACCATCGAGATACATTCGAAACCACCAGTAGAGCCAGTCCCAGACATGATACCCCGTATCAACAAGTCTGACATGTCGAATCCCATTTGTTTCGATGAAGAAAATGAGATAATCTACAAGTATAGAGAATGAAGCCGTTCCCTCAATCTCTGTCCCACCATGATCTGCCTGATGAGTACTTCGCGTAGACGCTCAAAAAGCATATCCTAAGAGAAGGCTGGCGACATGGTCTTCATGTTAGCATGCTACAAGATGAGTGTTTGCGAATCGCTCAATGAAGCATGGATAAAAGCATGGCAGAACTATATGATATGGAACGCACTTGAGCCAATCAAGCTCTGCTCCATTCCTCTGGCGGCCCGAGTTTAATACCCGGACGCAGCATCCCTGGTATATTTGGCATAAAGCCAACGGACAGAGACCGACATTGTTGAACTGTGCGGCTGGTCGTGCAGTGCTAAATGTCACTCACATTGACCTGCCTCGTAACATACATAAAACGTTCCCGAATGTCGCACAGGCCGCTGTACCATAATACAACGGTAGTCCTATATGTGTACCTTATGGTAAATAGGCTAGCGCAAGCGCAGACATCGAAGGAAAGAAGAAAACGACGGAACAAATCGGTTCCCTCAGTTCGGTTAGATCACCGATGTCGCCATCTTGAAATCTGACGTAGCCAGAAACAAAGATGGCGCGTGTGCCGTATTGTCGTGACGTCACAGTAGGTGTGTTGTCTTCCGAGTTGGCGCCATTACAACGTCCGCAGCCGAACGCTTGCAAGAGATGCAAATTTCTTTAAAGTAATCTCGACAGCATCGCTATGTGATTTACGCCTTTGACGCCAATGGGATGAAGGGAATGTCATGTCATGAGCGCTATGCCGATAAACAGGTAACGCTAAAAGCTAGATATACCAGGTGAACTGCCATACGAAAAACAAAAGTTCTTTCAAGCTACACAGACAATTACGAGATTGTATGCTTGACTTGTGTGGGGTGCACCACTTCTCACGCGTCGTGTTCTCAGATTGGTTTTGTCGGGCACACTTCGGAATAAGATACACAGTAAAAACTCTGGTGTTTAAGACGTTGAGACATAAACGTCTGCCTTAAGACAGGAACTCACTAAGCGGGCCGGCCGGCCGATTTTGCATCGGCCTGTCATTGTGGAACGTCGTGGGGGCATCGGCCGGGCATCGGTTATGTGAGTTCAAAACATCGTGGCATCGGCCGGGCGTAGTGCGTCGAGCCGATGCCCGCACGACGTCGGCCGGCGGTATCCAATATATTTGATACCGCCGGCCGGCCGACACCCGGCCGACAGTTGTTTTGGGTTGTTTGTAGTGCGGAAAAGTCACACCTGGCGGGCTGGCCGGCTGGCCGGCCGGTCGGCCGGTTCTGTGAGTTCCAAAATGACCAAACCGGCGGACGGCCCGATGTTCCCACAACGCCCGGCCGATTTCATTTTTCGTGCGTCGGCCGACGGTTCAGTGACTTCCCGCCTATAGGCATTTAAACAACTAGGTGTTTAGTTATTAGCACTGGTGTTGAATATCCGCCCAACTAAACGCCTGATATTACAGGTGTTTAAAATATGTAGGCATTTATTGTAATATGACCTTCGCAATCCAACGCGAATATCGTTATTTGTCAGAATATAGGGCCTATATGGTTGTTTTTGTTATTACGACTTCGCTTGAATATGTTCTGTTGTAATGGTGTACTAAGCAAACAATCACCATTAGAGAGACACGATATGGCGAACAGTGGCGATTTTTGAAGAGAACATCGTTGTCACATATACCCGTAATCGATAGAGTGACTTTGCCATTATGTTACGGAAAAACTTGTTTATATGTATGATGTTGTCTTGTCTTAAACGCCGGTGTTTAATTTTCTTTCCATACTCTAATCGCCTGGCGTTTAAAGAAACTAGCATTCCTTCGTAATGACATCATTACATTTCTCGCGAGGGATTCGCGAGAGGGTACTGTCACGTGACTCTTTCAATAGCCCCCGGCTCTGCGATTTATAATTATCAAGAATTGTTTAACCAGCAATGAAACATTTATTACCCATTACAACTACAATCATATGCTACATGTGACGTTAATGGGATGACTTACTACTGACAAATAATGATTAGAACGCTTAACTAAATGTCAAAAAGGTCATGTTTATTTTTAAGCACTTAGCGAGCGTTTAAAATTGAACGCTTCCTGCAGGGAACAGTTGTCGCCATCTATTGACAACGACAGTGATTACGTTATCACTGACTATTATTATAGAGGGCTCTGTCGACATCCGGTATACTTTTTGAAAGGCGCGGACAGTGTTTTTGGCATTCTTGCTACCTTCATTCCGTTGTGTCGTTGAGATTGATAAATTATATCCATTGCTTTTTTGTGTGGTATGACTAAGTCTTGGCATAGTATTTGTGATATGCTAGCAGTATCTAGATGTCCATTTGATAATAACCGACATGTATAGGTTACATACATTCATTGAATCATTTTCAAACTTTTAACGGAAACAAATACCCGGCGTACGCCACACTTCGCTGTTATAGGTTTAGCATTTTGCAAAGAAACCTGATCAAATATTTATACAAAGTATTGGTATTCTAAATCATTGACCAGCTACTATTTATTTAATACAGGTAAATTTGTTCAGCGGAAAAACAACGACAACTGATTCGGGGATTGACCGTGGCATAGCCGCGCCCGGGATTGGCACTTCATTTGGCTTTGCATTTATTGGGACGTGGCGGCTGCGAATCGACTATTTTTCTGTGACTAATAGTATACGTGCATGTATCTTTCCTAAATCCAAGGGGGTATATTATGAAGAACGTTTCCGTCGTCATAATCAGTAATACTGCGCTAGTGGTTGTGCTCCTCAACTATGTAAATTTGCTACGACATTTTTAATTAGTTGGAATGATGATACTTTTAGCCAACAACATATCTGAGTAATAGCACATTTCAATAGGATATCCAATACTATTTCAAGGTTTATGCTGCCTAAGGGTGTCGAATCTGGAGTAGATACATAGCGTATGCCTGTGTTTCTGTTACCAGGCCGAAGGTTAAGATTGATTGCATCCATATGGTTATGCTTGAACATTATTATGTTTTTCTTTCACTTATTATTGCCCGGTTGATGTCTACTGAGGCTCAGTAACTACTTGCAGACACGCCGGGTGATCAGCAACCCTGTCAGCGGTCAAATGAAACTTGGGAAAGCAACGTAAAGGAGCTGGAGCACCCCTGCAGTGTCATGTCAAAGGATGTCAACATGCAGTCTCTAAAGTTACTAGTGAAAGAGACATGCCATTTCCATCGCCAACGAACTGGATTTCAGATATGAACAATGGCAGAACATTTAGCGAAATAATCGCTAAGTTCCCAGCGTTCAAGTATGACAAATGTGTACGTATATCTAAAGTACTAATTACTTGCATTTGTATGATTCAAATATGATTTTAAAATAAAAAATGGCATGTATAATATTTATTAATAATTGACACTATGTCAGTGAATTGTTCTAGTACTCTCATCCTAAGTGATGTGATGCTGGTGTCATTTTAAAGTAAATCTCATACAATTGCCTGCCTGTGTATAAATGAACCACATCAGAATTAAAGAAAAACCATACAAATTGTTTTATTTTGAAGGCATACATATTTACCAGTGGAAGGTTGATCATGTGCAAGTCAACACTTTAGGAATTATGCCATTTAAGCAGCTTCCTTCCTAGAATTTGGTGTGTTTTGTTATCACCATTATTACCATTATTATCTCCACATTGATGTCATAATCTGCATGTACTGGTGTACTTAATAATGCAAATAGGTAAACATGACGTCACATAGGTAACCATGACCAAACATGAAGCTGTTAGAGAAATGTTGATAAGCGCAACTTTACTTGCATATTACGAACCTACAAAGGAACTCCGACTTGAGAATGATGCAACTGAATATGGGCTTGGATCGGCACCATTCCAAAAGTGAAAAACAGTGGCGAACAACGCTACATGACAGAGACTGAAAGGCGCTAAGCGCACATTGACAAGGAAATCCTGGCCGTGAGTTTGGACTTGAAACATTCCATCATTACACATACGTGCGACATTGTTGAAACAGACCACACACCACTGATGGTCATGGTGACAAAACCGTTATCAAAGGCTCTGACGCGTCAGCAAGCGCTATTGTTACGAACGCAAGAGTACAGCTATGCGCTAACATACAAGAGCGGAAAATCAATTCCAGTCGCAGATGCTCTACGTTGCTCATCTTTACCAGACACGCAGTAGTCGCAGCAGATTTCTGTGAACAATCTCTCGTTTCCACCAATCAAAACTGATCAACTTGGTGAGATTCGCGTCGCAACTGAACGAGGTGAAGATCGGTCTTGCTTGAAGAACCGGCCGCCAAGTGAAGACACTGTGCCAAACTCGCTAACTCCTTATTACGGTTATTGTGACGAACTGACAGTCCAACATAAAACAAACAATCCTGCGCGGCCAAAGTGTCATCATACCGTTTGCTATACGACTAGAAATCAAAGCGAAACTACCCGCAGGTCCCACAGGACGCAACTCGTGTCTGCGCAGAGCTAGAAAATTAGTATTCTGTCCTGGCATATCGATTGCAATTCAACAATACAATGACTCATGCGGTACATATGCCATTCACAGTTACCCCACACTGGCAAAAAGGCCCCAAAACTGGTAAAATCTCTTAGGTAACGTTTTCTCTAATATTGTATAGACCTTTCTTATGATACATAGGTAGTACACGAGACATTTGTATTCAATTTAATGTTTCTGCAACAGGAGGTAAAATACATGAATCGCTCAGCAAACAAGACCTACATAAAAACACTAAATCGACTAAGCGAGCAACTTCAATCCTAACAGATTTCAATCGTTCACAATAAATTGTATGAATTATACTGTTATTCTGCCATTCTTGTCGTGTCGTATAGTGGCCTCTGTATCGTGTCGCAATGTATTGTATCGTTCTGGCACTACTTGTAACTATATGTGTAACGTGTGATTAACATATGTAATCAGTTGGCCTTTTGCGCATGCACAGGATGTCTACATTCCAGCAGAATCCTTGCAAACATTCACGAAACAGGACTTCTCAAACGTTATCGCTGGCCTGACAGCCCTACTCGGTAGTATTCTGAAAGGCGGTCTTTGCATTCTGCCCTGTTCAAGCTTTCCGAATCCTCACTTCACAACAGCAACATTAGTCCGGGCGTAGAACCTAGGTGGAGCCTATGCAAGTTCGAATTAGTTACTAATGTTAACTATCGAGATTGTCATGATATACCTACAGAATCACGGTCTGACATCTTGGTTAGGGGCATGGCAGTCGTCCCTTGCTACTTGTTTGTATTCATGTTAACTAATTTAGTTATGCATTTCGGATTATATTAATATTGGATAATGCTGACGCAATATGGTGACAATACGTTGAATTAATAATAGACACTAAGTTTGATTGCTATTTGTATTCGTATAGATATTCATATCTGCCATCTTAGGTTTTTATTTAAAAGGGGGAAATGTTAGGTATTAATGCTTAAATAGAGATATGCAGTTCAGCATTATTGTACGATTAAATAACAAAATAAAGTATGTGTGTCCTTCCGGGCAAGAAGCACGTGGCTGTCTAACCACGGCCTTATATGCACATATGCATATAAGTCCGTGGTCTAACCTCGTGGCTGTCGGCTGTAGCCTATTCATAATGTAGTCACACAAGGACACGATAATTACTAACATAGTTTGCGTTAGTAATATATCAAACATTCCAATATCGTTATTCGCAAATTTATAATAAAAATGCGTGCGCTGTAACCGTTTTGAGGAAATTGGGCCGGGCGTGACGTATGTTACCAAAACTACGTCAGAGCAGATAAGAGAGGGCACCACGCTTGCGAGCGCATGCGAGGTATGCGTTTTGCTGAATCTGGGCCCGACCGAACCGAACCCCGAACCGTACGAGTGTCGGTAAAATATGCGTTGATTTTCGGTAGAAAAAAACATACGGAATTCACCGACCCTTCCCCTAGCATGCGGTTCGTAAGCATTGGAAAATGCTGAGTTATGAATGACTCCTTAGCTCAGATGGTCAGCCTTTCGTTGTTACTGTACAAACAGTGTTGTCTTCACTCCCACTGCCCAGGGGCGTCGATCCGGTTTTAAAAATGGGGGGGACGGGGGACCAATTTATATATACATATATGTATGTATGTATGTATATATATATATATATATATATATATATATATATATATATATATGTTGCTAATTCTAAAATAAACAAAGGCCTCTATGATGCTATTTAAAATAGTTACGTTGGCTACATATATTTGAAGAGGGGACATGGCTCACCCCAATCCCTGAAAATGTGGAGGCTAGACTTTGGACCCATAACTGCTTGCCTGATTCATAGAGTGACAACACGGACTTATGTGCATATAAGTGCGCGGCACTAAGTCCATGGCATTAATCTTTCCCCTACAGTTCTACTAGTGTGTTCTATTTATATCTATGGTCCGTGGTGATAAGATGCAAATGTTACACGGGTGCCTGTGTAGGACTTCCCAATCCCACCATTTGGCAAAGAAGTTTGTCATGACTCAAATGGGATCAAATTACACAAATTGCAGGAATCCGCTGGTTCCGCCGTAGGCGATATAAGTACCCACCAGGGCGACCAGGCTGCAATCCAAGGGGTGACAGGACAAACAAAAATTAATAATCTATAATGTGCTTGATGGCTAGTGCCTATTAATATATCAACACAAAGGTGCAAAATTGAGCCCGGCATGATGAATATTTACTGAACTAAGATCTAGTTGCGGCCAACCAAGTAATTTATCTAATAATGTTCCACTGGGAAGTTTATATTAATTTTACTACTTGTGCGATGTAGGGTTTTTAAGAGAGGGGAATGATCAACCTCGCTATTTGCCTGTAAATTTGTTTTATGAACTGAAAAAGTGGGTGGACATTTCCTATGCTGTCCCCTCAGGCTGAAAAGTGCAGGAATCCGCCGCTTCGGTCGTAGGCGATAAGCATTAAGCAGGCAAGGGGTGAATATGCAACACAAATTTCATAATTTATAATGTGCTTGATGGTAGAACCTACTAATAATATCAACACAAGGATGCAAACTGATAGAGCACGGCAGCGGCTCAGCCCGGTGTCGCGCTTACATTTTCCCGATCGTTATAAACTTTCCGATTGACGTTTCTGTGCATGCGCGATAAATATAAAATCACCAATGTGCAGCGAAATGATAAAACATCTTTGGTATGTATGCCACGGGCTGTTCGTCAACTCTTCTGTGATGATTACTGTGAAGAGTTGCTTAAATGTCGTTCAATACATCATAACATCTTACGTTTGTTTAAATCACCGTCACGGATTATGGCGGACTATAGTCACGTTTGCTATCAAAACATGCTTCAAAACTTGTTTGCCTCGTGTTAATTTGCTACAAATAACTTTATATATATATCCTAACGAACAACCCGTAATATTTATACCATAAATGCATTGTCCTTTCGCTGCACATTAATGATTTTACATTTATCGCGCATGCGCAGAAACGTCAATCGGAACGTTTATAACGCCGAAAAAATGTAAGTGCTACACCGGCATGATGATTATTTACTGAAGTAAGATCAAGTTGCGCACTGTGGCCAGTCGATTTTCTAATGGGTGGTCGGAACTTCATATCGCGAGTTTATTGTCTAGCTACTAGTCCTATGTAGCGGCTTTTAAGAGAGAGAAAGTGGTGAGTCACGCTACATGCCTGCCCCGCAATTTTTCTGAACTGAAAAGTGGGGGGAGGGACAATTCCTATGATGTCCCCCACGTTGGAAAGTGGGGGGACGCGTCCCCCCGTCCCCCACCGACCAACGCCCGTGCTGGAGCCTATAAATAATATCAACACAAGGTTGCAAACTGATAGAGCCCGGCAACGGCGCAGTCCGGCATGATGGTTATTTATTAAGTAAGATCAAATTGCGCGGTGTGGCCAGCGAAGCAATTGATCTAGTCGATTTTCTAATGGGTGCATGGTCGGAACTTCATATCGCGAGTTTATAGTCTAGCTAGTCCTGTGTAGCGGCTTTTAAGAGAGAGGAGTGGTGAGTCAGGCTATATGCCTCGCAATTTTTCTGAGCTGAAAAGTGGGGGGAGAGACAATTCCTATGCTGTCCCCCCCACGCTGAAAAGTGGGGGACGCGTCCCCCCGTCCCCCACCGATCGACGCCCGTGCCACTGCCTACGTCGCTGTGGGACAATAAAGATGACAATCACATTTAAACTTTAGTAAATTAACAACGAATCCGTGTTCGTTATAAAAACAAAATATGAAGAATCCTGCACGACAACCTCCGAGTGTGACTATGAACGAAGGTTACTGCTACAAAGTTGACAAGTGCGACAAGGACATGTTCTGCTGCAAACAAGACTACCGGTATAAGGACGGGAAGTGCAAGAGCAAGACAGGTGAGTTATATTTCCATGTTTAACTATTCCTTCTATTATACTTATGCGATATGAATACTATGTTTCAGAAAATAAAACGCCGTACCATACAATATATATATATATATATATATATATATATATATATATATATATATATCGTACATAAGCTTCTGTCAGGATATGGGTATGCTCCAAAAGAATGTGAAAGTGTTATGACAAGCCGTGGTTCACCAGATACTAAAACTGAAACTGAAAGAGGAGGATGCTTTAAAGAGCGGCGACCGTGCATTGTACAAGGAAGCCAAGAAGCCAAGTATGATGTCGAAAGAGCGATACGGGAAGCGAAAACTGACCACAGACGTAAGCGTGAAGGCCAGTTTCTTTCAAACCTACGCGCGCTCTCTGGTACGGTCTCCTGTGCATTAGTGGCCACAAGCAAAAGCCTTCCACCCCTAGCTCTGATTGCCCAGAACATCTATGCCCGCTTCGATCGTCAGAATTCGACGCCTATATCGGACCGCCTGCCCGACAATGCTGTGCAAGAGCACAAGGTGAGAAAACTCTTGAACCAACAGAGCAGCAGGAATACAGCTGGTCCTGACAACGTTTCCACCTCCACATTGAAACGCTGCGCTAATTAATTATCCCCTATATTCACGGACCTATTTAACGCCTCTCTCCATCAGCACACTGTTCCTGTCTGTTTTAAAGCAGCGACCATAAGGGGACATACCACTAGATGGAGTCCTACGCCATTACCAATAGTAGCCCTGCTTAAAAGAACTGCATTGTGCACTTTTTGTAAATTTCTGGAAGCACTGAATGTAGGACTGGTTGAATGGAAATGATATTTCTGCGTAGCGTGATATCACAGCTGCAAAATAATTATATTTGTCAGAAAGTGAAAGGGTGCGTATGCAAACAGGTGTAATTTGGCCTAGGTGTCAACATTGGCAATCGGCCGCTGATTGAAGTAAAAATGAAGGGGTATCAGGTTAGAGATTGGATTGTAGGAGAAAGAGATGTCATTTTCACGACTTTTATACATGATATGTGTCGATGGAGACTAATTAAAGTCTGAAATGTCCAATACCATGGATTGATAATCCTAGTAGGAAATCAAAGAAACGTTACAATGGCCGCCTATGGAAAATCAGTTGGTGGTATCTACCCATAATTCCTGTACCGAAGAAGTCCAACGTGACAGAGTCCCGTGGCTCTGACGTTAATGGTGATGAAGGTGTTGGTGCGACTGTATCTAAAGTCTGTCAGTAACTTCAGTATGGATCCACTCCAGATCGCCAACAGGAAAAACCGATGCATTGATGATTACGTTGCCTTGGCCCTGCACTTTGTGATGCAGAACATACTCTGAACCTACAGATAACAATACTGACTATTCAACCTCCATGTGTGACGCCATATCCAGCATTGCCACGAAATTCCCAAACAGCCCCCTATAGATAACAGGAGACATAAACCTCCCGGATATCCTGTGGAAAACAAACACAGTATCGACACATCAGTGACACAAAACAAACAAACGAACACTTCCTCGACACATTCTCCATACTGGACCTATCTCCATGCGAACCAATGCCATGGATTAGTGACCATGATGCAACCAGCCGTCTGTGTAAACTCGGACATCTTGCCAACAAAGACATAGACCTAGACAGAGGACGATTCACGTCTGGCGAAAAACAGACAGCTGGCTGATTCAAGAAGAGCTGGCAACATTCGCTGACGAGCTTCAAAATGATCACAATCTAGATACACCAGTAGAAACACTGTGGGCGTTGTTTGTTGCCAGGTGCAAACACGAATTAGCCTAACACATCCCTACAAGAATGTCGTCACGACGTTACAACCAACCCTGGGCCCACGGCAAAATAAGGAACTTGTCACGAAAGAAAAAGAAGTACTTCAAGAAGGCACAGCTGACTAAGTGCGCCCACGACCAGATAAAATATCGTGAAATAAAAAAGCTAACCCAATCAGAGTGCCGACAGGTGTACAGTCTATAGCGAATACATCAATTCCATGCTAGACGTACACAATCAAAATTAGGAAAACCTAAAGAAGTTATGGTCTTTCATCAAAAGCAAAAATAAAGAAAACAGCGGCGTTGCCCCACTCGTGAAGAATGGCACTGTTCACAGCGACAGCCAAGCTAAAGCTGACATCCTTAGCATGGAGTATTTACCAATGGAGACGCGAGTTATGCTCCGAGTCTAGGGAGTGAGCCCATACAGCGAGTTACCACATATCAAAACATTTCTATAGCAGGAGTGAGAACATTACTGGAAGCCATCAAACACCACAAAGCCAACAACACAACAATACAGCGCAACATCAACAGATGCCCCGATGCCATCAAAACGTTATGCAACCAAATGTTTGTCAGACTCATCATGGAATATGCGTCAACAGTGTGGGATCCGTCCACAGAGAAGAACATCAGATCTGTGGAGAATGTGCAACGACAAGCTGCCCGCTTCGTTAAGAGTGACTAAGAGTGACTCATTCATAGCCGCTCCCACACGCACCAGAGGTAACACACTCCGCTACTTACAACCATCCACCCACATCGAAGCCTACAAACACTCCTTCTTTCCGAGCACCATCAAATCATGGAACAAATGCACACAACAATTAGTTAGCAAACAATAACTCGGCTCATTTAGAAGGCACTTGCACTAAATGCCTACATAAATACATTATTATGTTTTATAATCCCTCACACCCGCGCAACACCACCCGCTACTTGCAACCAACTAAGTTCGACAATACTCTAGTCACGTACGTACATGGCTACTACAGAGTGATGAGCTGAACTAAGAAGAAGATCCTGTCCGTAGATTACAGTTCCGCGTTCAACACGGTCATCCCTAAGAAACTATTTGACAAGCTGCATCTGCTGTCACTAGACGCATCGATATGTTATTGGCTTCTTGGTGTTCTACTAGAGCGACCACAGGTTGTCAAAATGAGCGATATTAATAAGTATTTGTCTCCAGCATAATTATTTTGAACACTGCAACTCCCCAGGGATGTGTCCTTTTCCGCTTCTGTACTCCCTGTTCACAAGTGACTGTGTTTCCCGTCACTCCTCCGTACAACTTGTAAAGTTCGCAGATGACACCACATTAGAAGGGCTAGTGACGAACTCAGACGAGTCCGAATACCGCCATGAAGTGAGACTGGTGACGTGGTGTGAAAACAACAACCTTCAGTTGATTGCGTCCAAAACTTGGGAGATGATCGTTGATTTTAGGATGAAGCCCCAATAGCTCCCATTATTATAATTATTAGTAGTGAACCTATCGAAATGGTGTTTCAAATTTCTGGGCACGATAATATCTAGTCGTGAAAAAGGCTCAACAAAGGGTGTACTTAAATTCCTGCACCAACCAAAGAAGTTCGGACTGAGGAGGGAGATTATTGTTCAGTTCTATCGTTCTGCTATTGAGAGTATTCTTACATTCTCAATATGTGTGTGGTTCGGCGGCATCAGCCAGCGCCAAAGAAGCAGGCTTGACAAAATGGTGAAAACCAATGCGAAAATGGTGAAATTTCCCCAATTATCTGTTCTTAACAAATAATGTATACATCTTTTAATTCAGATATATTAAATTATGTTTTATTGTTATTTATTTCTAGCAAATCTGTGAGCGCAGTGATTAACATTGAGTTAGAGATCGCGCGATAGAACTATTATTATTATTTATTATTACGAAAGCAGCTTCCAAAATTGTCGGCAGTGCACTCACCCCTCTAACACTAACAGTTATATACAACGACAAATTAAAAAAGAGCTGGCAATATTATATCAGACCAAGCATCGGTGCGAAATATATTCGCTTTAGAAATAATGTTTACCACCGTGCCCTATAGCCTTATCAGGAATAAAATATAGAAGATTCAAAGATTCAAAAGACTTTACAGTCCGTTTAAAACATCACATTAAAAACGGATTTATTTTCAGTTACACATTAAAATGCCAATAATAAGATTGGTGATCCATGTAAGATACATGTATTAAAATGATAATAATACATAAATAAATATTTAAATAGGTACTCTAAATAAATAAGCAAGTAATATTTCTTTAAAAGGTTCTTTGATAAGACACAATATGATAACATTAATACTATTTACTAAAATCGGTAAATACATAAGATTAAATAAATCAGTACAATAAGTTTATGGAATAAAAAAAGTATACAGTATATTAAAATGTAGTATTCATAATTAAAATGGCAGAGGTTATAAATGATTTCTTGAATACGTTCTTTTTAGCTAGTGGAACATTTAGACGTCTCCCTGATGGAAGTTTCTGAAACGCTTCATACAGAGGATGGGTAGGATCGTACAATATTCGTCAGGCTTTCCTTTTCAGTGCAGCATTGTATATACTGGACAGGTGTTTCTGTTCTTTACCTTGCTAGCTGTGTTGACAACATGAGCAAGCTTTATTTTGTTCTTGCCACTGACATTGACATACCACGTAATTATGTTAACAGTTAGAACGCTCTCTATTACACTCTTGTATATAAGTTGGAGAATGTGCTGGTTAACTTCAAAACTGTTCAGCTTTCTCAGTAAGAAAAGTCGTTGTTGGGCTTTCTTGTAAACATAATTAACAGGATCACAGAATGACAAGCTTTTATCAAGTAAAGTATCTAGATACTTGAAGCTCTTGACTATTTCCCCTTCTTGATTACCTATGAATACCGGTTTTGGCGTCTGATTAATCCTTCCCCTCTAAATATTAACTCTTTAGCTTTAGTTATATTAAGTTTAAGAAAGCTGGACAAGTTAAATCATCGATTTGAAGGAAATACTCAAAAAGAGATCATTCATCTTTAAGATGACCTACAAGGGCCATGTCATCTGCATATTTGATCAGGGTAATAAGTGAATTGTTACACGATATGTCGTTCATATAAATTGAAAACAGAATCGGGGAAAGGACGCATCCTTGTGGAGCTCCGGTATTTACTACGATTTCGTCCGACAGGACGGGATCTCTGCACCGAGGATCGATCGTTCAGTCTGACGCGCTGTGGCCAATCATAGCGGTAGAGACCTTGGAATGTTAACGTGGCTGTTTTCACCACTTTGGCGGGTTTGTTCTATCTTTTTCTGACGCTGATTGCCGGGCCATACACATGTGGGGGAGTGTGGATTACTGTCATTTTACTGTGCAACTGAAGAACAATTTCCGTTTTTTAATGTGATGTTTTTTAAATGGACAATAAAGTCTTTTGAATCTTTGAATGTACTTGTTCACAAATAGCGGATGGATAGTGCTGAACATCAAATCTTCTTTTATTGTGAAATCTTAGCTTACACATATAATTTATAAATATTGTTTTTATTTTAAATGACATGTTAGATTATTATAATTTTAATATATATATATATATATATATATATCTATAATATAAATATTCATAAATGTTCATAACATTTTATTGTTATATGATGTATGCAAAAGAAAATGTTTATAGGAAAATCCACTCATGCCTACTTGTAAAATAAGCTACAAACTATTTACAGCATGTTTCTATAATATATATTATATGTGCATTATAGTTGAACTTTACAACAGTTTATTTCCAGAATTTGTTTATTACTTTATAGCTATTTGTAGCTATTCAAAAACATTAATCTTTTAAAGTATGCCTTTACCCAAGAAGGCTTTAGCTATAGCAAACATGTGCCTAGTGCTTATATCTCATGGGCAAATTGTTCTATATCATGAAAGAATTGTTATATGACAACCAAAATTCTGGAAATAAACGTTTGTAAAGTTCATCTATAATGCACACATTATAGAAAGTACTGAAACATGCTGTAAATAGTATGTAGCTTATTTTACAGCAGTAGAACATAAGTGGATTTTTTTAAACATACTTATCTTGGCAAACATAACATATAAAGTAACAATATTATGATATTTTATTTTTTAAATCAGTATGATGTAAAATATCAAAATTACAAATGATTATATAACTTTGTTGGTGTCATGCTTGATATGTTTACAACTCACAAAAAAGTTACTGAACTAGTCAGGGTCATCATCTTATGGCTGAGAGTTACATGTGCAATCACTGGACGCTTACTCACCTGTATGAAGAGTAGTCACTACAGATACCTGGTAGGGGTGGATACTTTATTTTATACAGTTAGTCTTTGCATATTAATATCAGTGTGGCTGAATGGTTCCTACATTAGTCGAGATGTTCGATTTAACAGCTCTGAGTAATGCATAACATGTGTTGCATAACATGTTGCATAACATGTGTCTATTGTACAGGTAGATGCGAATGTACAGCAAAATGACAAACATGTCTTATTAGTGTCGATAGAGTTTGGCCGAAGGCTCATGCCATATTTGCCAGACCATGGCAGCATCTACAGGTTGATATCTTAGGGACACAGACTAATAATTTACCGGGGTTGTTCCAAGGGAAGGAGGGGTGGGTTGATTATGTGGATATTAGGGAAATAATGTTCATTTTCAAAACGGTGATGAATTTTATTGTTTTTAATTTACTGGGTGTTTATTGTCAGTACATGAAATTAAAGTTTTTAATTTCATTAAAATGATGCCTGATCATAGTCATTATAACATTATTTGAATCCCCCCAAGTATAGCGCATTCATATATTTTTTTCAATATACATATTCTTGACAGGGTACGTGATGTAATAACTACTACACATGATTTTTGACAGTTTATGGTTCGGCCAGAGGTTGTATCCATGTCAAAGTGAATGTTGGAAATAACAAAATGAGGTGTTATTGTGATGCCAACAGTATATCACCCTCACCAAATATTCAAACATTGATAATATGTATGTCTACATTTTTCAAGAATTAATAATTGATTAAAAAAAATCTGAGTCATCATTGTGTGTTAAATACTTTTTAAAGGTGTATTAATACATCTGTGCGGGTATAATATGCATTATATGAGTGCTAAAGTTAACCAAGTTTTCCATGACCATGTCCAAGATAATATTATTATGAAAATGTGAATGAAAACAAATGTGTATTTAAATGGGATATTCAAATGTTTTGATAATGTCTATGTTGTTGATTGTTAAAATGTGAACATTACCTTGATTGATCAGATGTGGGCCTCCCGCAAGCTATGTATCCTCTCTACATCTGCCTGATCCAGGAGACTGCCTTAATTTCATAAATCTTAGGCGTATGCGAAGCCGATCTTCTGCATCGTCACACTCTTGCATTGTACATTAAATAATTTTGGTATTACAGACTACAGCCAGGCATCACTGACCACAGTGGAAACAAGTGCAAGAATGTTATGTGTAATACTTACACGTGTCATGGTGTACACTATTCACTAGCTGTACTAGTCTAATATTTTATGTTCATGCTTAACCACCTATTGCACGAGATAACGGATGCTCCCCTAAAAATATCAGGTTTCGATCAACAACTGCCAACATTTCGTCTTCGACCAACAACTACTGCCAACACTTCGACCCTGAAGTTTAGATTTGTACTTTCGCAACGACGTAGTTTATTAACAAGATCCTGCGTAATCAAATGTACTATCGGTATACATCGTTACAAACGTACCTTCATATAGAAGAAGCACTTGTGATCTTCGTCATGACATGGCGCACCAAAGCACGCCACGTGCGAGTTCTTGTTTCGCCCGATAGAATGAAGTATTTGTATTTAATATGTGTGACCATACAAGTATAATAATTGCTCTGTTTAACTTTAAGTTTGAATTGCTAAATTATTTTTCACTACCTGTCAAACTACGTATTACTTACCTATTAGTCGAACCAACGCGTCTGCGCGCAAATCGCACATCGACAACAGATCGATACTCCCACAGATATAAAATGTAGAGGGATCGCCGACTCCGAATAGCGGAAAAATATGTTCGAATTTCGCAGCGCCCTCACCGGGAGTCATAGAAAGTCGAAACCATGGACGCACACTGTTCCACAGTCACAGTGGCAACACGGAAGTGGATTCTGTGCCAATTTCCGAACTTCAGGATATACTTGAAGTAAGATTAAATCGGAAAATCATCATAATAATGTGAATAGTTTATTGTCAATTTTTTTTAATGGAGACATACATTATTAAGTCATGCGAAAGACCAAAACAATACGAGCGATATTAAAGCCAGGTATCACTCACAGTCACGCCGTCACAGTCTAGTATCACTCGGTCTCAATAAGAAATACTGGGCACTACAGTACCTGTATATCCAAAGTTTAGCCAATTAAGCATGCATATATGACATATGTAGTATTGCCACAGTACAGTGCCAAACCAATTGTGTGTGTCTTAATTTTAAATTAGGCCTCCAAAAATGTTACTCTTCATGATGTGATGCGTCTACTTGTTACTCGTAGGACTGACGTAGCGATTGTAACATCTTGGATGCTTATATGTATACATTACATGCAATTACTATATTTCTCTTACATATTTCCACTTTAATATTAGTATTATATTTATATTATTTGTATTCTATTTTCAGTATAAGTCACAAGGAATCACCACAGTGATAGCATCACCACTGAACAAGTGCTTGAAATTTGAGGTCTTATCATCTTTGTCAAAATAACTCACGGGCAGAGTGTCATCATTGTCAAGGCATATTAATTGCACCTGTCGATTATATCATTAACCATACATAACTCATCATTCATTATATTTAGGCTTAGCTTAATCGCCAGAGCTGCTCTGGCAATAAGCGCGGGAAAAAATCATTCTTATTGCCAGAGCAGAAATGGATTGATGGTGATGTGCATGCGCGTCCGGTTGGCGATATTTTAGCGAACACTTGTCGACATAGTAATTGTTTCAGATACACATGACGCCCTGGTATCGTTTTTCTGACTGATTTAGGCGATCGTGGCGGGGAAACTGCGATAATATCGATCCGCAGAGCTGCTCTGGCAATAAGGGCGAAACAAATTCTTATTGTCAGAGCAGAAATCGATTGATGTAATGTGCATACGCGTCCGGTTGGCGATATGTTCTGGAACAAATGCTCAGACAGTCATTGTTGCAGATAATGACGCCTGGACAAATTCTTATTGCTATCTAGAGCGATGTGGGGGATTGATATTTAATATGATGCGCGTCCGGTTGGCGATATGTATAGCGAACACATGTCGACATAGTAATTGTTTCAGATTAAACACGACGCCCTGGTATCGCTTTTTGACTGATTTAGGCGATCGTGGCGGGGAAATTGCGATAATATCGATCCACAGAGCTGCTCTGGCAATAAGGGCGAAAACAATTCTTATTGCCAGAGCAGAAATCGATTGATGGTAATGTGCATGCGTGTCCGGTTGGCGATATGTTTAACGGACACATGTCGACATAGTCATTGTTTCAGATACACATGACGCCCTGGTATCGTTTTTGACTGATCTAGGCGATCGTGGGGGGAAATTGCGATAATTTAATATCGATCCGCACAGCTGCTCTGGCAATAAGGGCGGAAAAAAGTCTTACTGCCAGAGCAGAAAGATGTTGATGGTGATGTACATGCGCGTCCGGTTGGCGATATTTTCAGTGAACACATGTCGACACAGTAATTACTTCAAATAAATTTGACGCTCTGCTATTATATTATTTA
>JAODUO010000074.1:652500-668788 GCA_025642075.2 Ridgeia piscesae | reverse complement strand
CGAAGACGCACTTTCCGGGCTGGTTGTCGCAGAAGACGGGGTTGTTTTGATAGGGAGCCAACACGGAGCCATCACCCTCCGTGTACACCATCGTGGCAGGGAAGTCGAGGCACTGCCCCCCGCCCGGGGCGGGGCAGGGGGGCGGTCGGGGGGGACACAGACGAAACGCCTCGTCCGACTGGGTTTTTACTTGTTGACGGGGCGTTGTTCAGGTCAGGACGTCATAAAAGTTGTATTTAAACCCGCTCCAACACGCTTGTGTCAAAGTAATCTACAAAATAACCCCAGCAAAAAAAAAAAAAGTTAGTAATAATGACTGACTATAAGCGTACACGTGACACCAATGTCACTTGAAACGCAAAAAAGGGTTCTTTATTTGATATACCAAAGGCCCCGGGTTTTTCCCCCCACAAGGCGTTTACGGGTTGCATTTTTCTCGTCTTTAAAATGGGGTTTTTAAATACACCGCTTTTTTTTTTTGGGGGCCGTCATTAAACAAAATGCCCTAAACGATGGCATTTCCCCAATGAAAGGTAGTATATGAATTTCCCCCAATCAGTAAAGAAACAATACGTCATTGCAGTAATCACACATAATTCAGTACATTAACCGCCACGTGGCCATAGTACAATTATCGCAAGATACCGTAAACACTTACAATATACTTCCACTTCACACAGTGTCAAGACGTGTTGGCTTGCGTTAATCTGGATGAACAAGTAGCGCCCCCAGGTGGGCTTGTTGCATGTCAGCGTGAGTCGCGTGGCAGGAAAGACGCCGCTGTAGAAGAGACATTCTTGATGTGGCGACTTGTCAGGGCCATTCGTCTTCGTTGGCTGTGTGTGTGTCAGGCCGACCGTGAAGTTGCAAAGACGTTCATCTGAACGATAAAGCACAAGTTCTACGATGACAGTGAGGTAAAATATGACATCATATGAAATATACAGACGGCTGTACATTTATTATTTCAAATTACTTTTTTTTCGGGAAGGACAGAAACACGGGCTATTATGTGCTCTGCAGCTGGTTGAATAAATTGTCAGTGCATTTAACATCCTCCAGTTAAATTCCTCATGGGTTTGTTTTCTGTAGTCAATGAATGTTACGCTCTTAAGGCGTTTGGTGAATGAAGTTACACACATTGGGTAATTAAGAGTTTTAACGTCTCAAAATGTGTTTGATGATATTGTGATCTCGGCTAATTTGACACACTCTTACAATACTATCCACATGAAATCGTTCGTAGTTGAATCTACGCAACTTGAAAGTGACATCAGATTGCGAGTTGGCCACATAGACCATTAATTTTTACCAATGGCCATAGACCGACTGACACTGTATTGAGTGAGTTAGTTTGACCAATTAGAATAATTACCCAGGATGACAGACAAACAATAAAGTGAGTAGCACGAGAACACGTCTATGAACTTGGTTGTCTCCATAAGCTTTTTGGGGGGGGGGTTCCCCAAAAACAAGGGAAGTTGGTAAACTTTTCCCCCAAGAACTGGGAGGGCCGTTAAAAAATAAAAAACAGTTTCAGATGTATATCAGCGACAACATCTATTCCATTAACTGTGCTCACACGTTGTTGCGGAAACATATATCCCATGTTGCATTTGATCACTAACTACGTCAACGTTGAATTGTGATAAGAACTTCAGGAGAACTTACGATCGTTCACTCTGTTAGCGACCTGTATCTCGTACACGAGCCGTTGAGTGCCGAGGTCGACGGCCCACCACGGATTCGAGTTGGCTTCTGTGTGTGTGCACGACCCTTTCAAGAACACTCCGTGCGCGATGCCATCTACAGCCCTTGTGGCGTATGCAGACTGGGATGTGGACGACTGGTAGGCCGGCTGGCCCAACGCCATGTTCACAGATGCTGCAACACAACGAACGTGAAGACATCCATTCGACACAGGCTGATCGTAATTAAGATAATGCACAACGAACTTCAAGACCAGCGGAGACGAATGTATGAACAGGACAACACTAGAACGTGCATGCGTTTGAAATGAGCCGAACTGGGATTGGTTGATACGGGAAGATCAGTTTAGAGATGTTCTAGAGATGGGAGGGGGCAGTGGAAAAGTGTTTGGAACGGAAAAAAATTGGGGGCATTGTACCCCCCGGGGTTTTTGGAAAAATTTTGGAAAAGATAAAATTTTGGGGGAATCACTTTCGGGCTTTAGTTGTGGGAAATTTGTTAGTCATACAAATAAAAATAGTTTTTCCGGGGAAGTTAAAAACTTTTCTTTATTAATTTATTAAATTAAATTAAAATTTATTAAAATAAACATATTACGGGGAATAATTACATGGAGTATTGTTTTTTGGAAAAGCACGGGGGGTTAAATTCAGAAAAACCTTTAATTATTAATTTTTAAGGACGTTCAATTTTTTTGGAAATTCCTAAAAAAAATAAATACATGCCAAAATGTTTTGACTTAAGTATATTTTATTAAAGGGGTTTTCAAAATTTATTATTCCTTTTTATTGGAAAAACCCATACGTTTGCGGGGTTTTTTAAACCCGTTAAGGTCTTCTTTAGCAAAAAGGGGCCTTAAAAAAACTAAAGGTTTTAAACTGCCTTTTCGTCGGCGTTTTTGTAAAAATTCCACATGAAATTCTGAAAACTTTCCCGTTTACGGAATAAAATTTTAATTTTAATTTCAAAAACATTTGCCCACCATTGGGTTCCCAATTTTTCCCCTGAAAACTAAAGATTCGTAAAATCAAATTCAAAAAATTAACCTTGGGATAAAAAATAAAAACAAAGCAAACGTCTCCCAAATTATGTTTTCTAAAAGACTTTTTCCCCCAAAAAAGGGGTTGGCGAAAACAAGAAGGGGGAAGGCAAGGAGAAAAAAAAGGAAAAGGGAATTGGTGAAGGGGAAAGGTAAGGGGAAGGGGAAAGGGGAAAAGGGGTTTTTTGGGGTAGGGGAAAAGGGGAAAAAAGGGAAAAAAAAAAGGGGAAGGAAGGAAAAGGAAGGGGAAAAGGGAAAAAAGGGGGAAGGGAAGGGGAAGGGGGGGGGGGGGGGGGGGGGGGTTTTTTGGGTAGGGGAAGGGGGGGGGGGGGTTTGGGGGGGGGCCGGGGAAGGGGGGGGGGTTTAAAGGCGGGGAAATGAAAGGGGGGGGAAAGGGTTGGAAAGGGGAACATAACATAAAAAGGGGCACTGATGGCACAATCCCCAATGTTTTGACAAAAAGCCCGGGGGTTTTGGTGAGTTTATAATATATAATTTTATAATAATTATATATTTTTTAAATTTCAACATCCCATACCTACAAAATTTTTCACTCATAACTGCCCAACATCCCTTCCAATAAAATAAGGGGAAATTAAGACAAGCATAAACCAAAAGAGGGCCATTAAATAAAAATTTACAAAAACCCCCCAACCCAACCCCCAACCCCTTCCTCCCCTTTCAAAAGTTTGGGGTAAATTTAAAAAATGTTATTTAGCTTTTTAAAAAACTTTTTATTTAAAAAATATTTTGTTTTATGTTTTATGTATGTATGTATGTATGTATTTTGTATGTATGTATGTATGTATGTATGTATGTATGTATGTATGTATGTATGTATGTATGTATGTATGTATGTATGTATGTATGTATGTATGTATGTATGTATGTATTTTTGTATGTATGTATGGGGGTTTTGTATTATATATATATATATATATATATATATATATATAACTAAAAATATTTTTTTTTATTGCGTTTGATTCACCAATAATTATTATGCATGTCATATGAGTGATATTAGCACTGCATCAGTAGCCACTGTTATCCCTGTTATGTCATACGGATGCATCCCCTTCGCCTTCGCCTTCGCCTTCGCCTTCGCCTTCGCCTTCGCCTTCGCCTTCGCCTTCCCCTTCCCCTTCCCCTTCCCCTTCCCCTTCCCCTTCCCTTCCCCTTCCCCTTCGCCTTCGCCTTCCCCTTCCCCTTCCCCCCTTCCCCTTCCCCCTTCCCCTTCCCTTTTCCTTCCCCCCTTCCCCTTTTCCCCCTTCCCCCCCCTTCCCCTTTCCCCTTCCCCCTTCCCCCTTCCCCCTTTCCCCCTTCCCCCTTTCCCCTTTCCCCTTTCCCCTTTCCCCTTTCCCCTTTCCCCCTTCCCCTTTTCCTTTTCCCTTCCCCCCCCTTTCCCTTCCCTTTCCCTTCCCCCTTCCCCCTTCCCCCCCCCCTTCCCCTTTTCCCCCCCCCTTCCTCCCCCTTCCCCTTCCCCTTCCCCTTCCACTTCCACTTCCACTTCCACTTCCACTTCCACTTCCTTTTTCCCTTCTCCTTGCCCTTCTCCTTCTTCTTCGTCTGTCGCCATCTTCCCTCACTGGGGAAGCGTAGCGTTTTCAGAAACATAATTTGGATGACGCCTTTGCTTTGTGTTACTTCTCTTCCACTCATAGTGTTATCTTTGTGACACTTCGACGTTTGACGACTCGTTCAGTTTCTCACGAAACTTGGACATCCAATGCATCGCCAGACGCAAATGTATTGAAATAATTAATGTGTTATATCTGTTCGTACAGCGGAACGTCTTCACGACTTCATCGTCGGATTGACAAACATACGTCCGACAGCAACAGCAGTTCTCCAGAACCTTCCTCACGTGGTCTGCTTCGTACACCCCGGCCCCTTCCCTGCTACCAAGAAGACCTTAACGTGTTCAAACCTCGCGAGAGGGCGCTACCTGTTCATCCAGATCAAAGGCAACGCTGACGCTAACGATGTCCTGACCCTGTGTGAGGTGGAAGTATACTGTAAGTGCAAAAGCATAGCATGTACCCTTCACGTTTCTATGTTGCTATGGTCCACCAGTGTATCCAGACATAGATCGTCCAGTGCAATATTGACATAGATTATGCAGTGTTGTCTCGAATGTAATCCTCCAGTGCAATCTCCACACAGATACTCCAGTGTAAGTTGATCCTCCTGTGAAATTTTCCATATATATATATATATATATATATATATATATATATATATATATATATATATATATATATATTTTTGGAAGGGGGAAAGGCGAAGGAGAAGAAGGACATTGCATCCGTATGACATAACAGATCCCACAACGTAGTCTCGATAGTGATCCCCCAGTGCAATCTCCACATTGATTCATCAGTGTACAATGCACTCTCTATTGTTTTCCTGCTTCCATCATCTTTCCACTGCCACCTCCCATCTCTAGAACATCTCTAAACTGATCTTCCCGTATCAACCAATCCCAGTTCGGCTCATTTCAAACGCATGCACGTTCTAGTGTTGTCCTGTTCATACATTCGTCTCCGCTGGTCTTGAAGTTCGTTGTGCATTATCTTAATTACGATCAGCCTGTGTCGAATGGATGTCTTCACGTTCGTTGTGTTGCAGCATCTGTGAACATGGCGTTGGGCCAGCCGGCCTACCAGTCGTCCACATCCCAGTCTGCATACGCCACAAGGGCTGTAGATGGCATCGCGCACGGAGTGTTCGGGAAAGGGTCGTGCACACACACAGAAGCCAACTCGAATCCGTGGTGGGCCGTCGACCTCGGCACTCAACGGCTCGTGTACGAGATACAGGTCGCTAACAGAGTGAACGATCGTAAGTTCTCCTGAAGTTCTTATCACAATTCAACGTTGACGTAGTTAGTGATCAAATGCAACATGGGATATATGTTTCCGCAACAACGTGTGAGCACAGTTAATGGAATAGATGTTGTCGCTGATATACATCTGAAACTGTTGAAATATATATATTTTGTCGAATGGGGATACTATTGTAGAATCATGCTTGCTCCCAGTTACTGTAGGGCAAAAGTAAATGCCATTTGACCACTACATTCGCGTGTCCAGTTTGTTCGCAGGACAGCCTCTGTTCGCTTTTTATGTAACGCCCTCAAAGTTCTTTGGCGATGTTTACCAACTCGTTGTTTGAACACAGCTTATGGAGACAACCAAGTTCATAGACGTGTTCTCGTGCTACTCACTTTATTGTTTGTCTGTCATCCTGGGTAATTATTCTAATTGGTCAAACTAACTCACTCAATACAGTGTCAGTCGGTCTATGGCCATTGGTAAAAATTAATGGTCTATGTGGCCAACTCGCAATCTGATGTCACTTTCAAGTTGCGTAGATTCAACTACGAACGATTTCATGTGGATAGTATTGTAAGAGTGTGTCAAATTAGCCGAGATCACAATATCATCAAACACATTTTGAGACGTTAAAACTCTTAATTACCCAATGTGTGTAACTTCATTCACCAAACGCCTTAAGAGCGTAACATTCATTGACTACAGAAAACAAACCCATGAGGAATTTAACTGGAGGATGTTAAATGCACTGACAATTTATTCAACCAGCTGCAGAGCACATAATAGCCCGTGTTTCTGCCCTTTCCCGAAAAAAAAGTAATTTGAAATAATAAATGTACAGCCGTCTGTATATTTCATATGATGTCATATTTTACCTCACTGTCATCGTAGAACTTGTGCTTTATCGTTCAGATGAACGTCTTTGCAACTTCACGGTCGGCCTGACACACACACAGCCAACGAAGACGAATGGCCCTGACAAGTCGCCACATCAAGAATGTCTCTTCTACAGCGGCGCCTTTCCTGCCACGCGACTCACGCTGACATGCAACAAGCCCACCTGGGGGCGCTACTTGTTCATCCAGATTAACGCAAGCCAACACGTCTTGACACTGTGTGAAGTGGAAGTATATTGTAAGTGTTTACGGTATCTTGCGATAATTGTACTATGGCCACGTGGCGGTTAATGTACTGAATTATGTGTGATTACTGCAATGACGTATTGTGTTCTATTACTGAGTTGGGCACGATTACTATAGTGACGTATCCTGTCCTCTTATTGGGTTGAATATGACGGCATCGTTTAGCGAACAGCATCCTCTCAGTTATACTCAGTGCAGCGGCCACACAGAAAAAGACAGAGACGTGTAGTATTAAAATACCACACTACTGTTAAATTGATTCGATGCTTTATATAAATAAAGCAACCTGTACAAGCGCTCTGTCGTGAGGTGGAAAATCTAGCCAAATTCAATTTATTTGGATGCGTCTAGGAGTTCGAAGCTGATATAACATAGGATGAAAGCAACCGTGTTTTATACGCGTTTACACGCATGTGACATTGGTGTCACGTGTACGCTTATAGTCAGTCATTATTACTAACTTTGTTTTGATAACATTGACTAACTTGCTGGTGTTATTTTGTAGATTACTTCGACACAAGCGTGATTGAGATGACGGGTTATCGCAATGACTACAACTTTGATGACGTCACTGACCTGAACAACGCCACCTGTCAACAAGTGACAACACCTGAGTCGGACGAGGCGTTTCGTCTCCGTGTCCACCTGCCGACCGCCCACAAACACGTGACCCTGACGGCCGTGCTGGACGGGGGACAGTGCCTCGACTTCCCTGCCACGATGGTGTACACGGAGGGTGATGGCTCCGTGTTGGCTCCCTATCAAAACAACCCCGTCTTCTGCGACAACCAGCCCGGAAAGTGCGTCTTCGAGTGCGACTGCAGCGACATGCCGTGTCAGTATCTGTACCTCGTCGTCCTAAGCGCCCCCTACCGTCAGCGAGATTTGTGCGAGATATTCGTGACATGGTAGGACGACATGAAAACCGTGGACATGCCGGAACCCTAGAGAAAAAGTGGAATCATGGACTTACTTTTCACAGCACCTAGTTTAGTGGTCGCTGTGATCAGTCTAAGTGACATCATCATTTTGTACCATACGACGTTAATTCGTATTCGTTGATTTTGACATATATAGTTGGGCCTGTACTACACCCATGGGCCGTTATGCCCCAGGTTATCCAATATGATAAATAACATCGCGACTTCAGGGACAGCACGAAATGCAGTTCCAAGAAAGTCATACAGGGCCAGACGGTTACATAAACCCAGACAGTGATATAGAGCTAACAAAAGAGACATCTGACAAGAGGCGGTTGAAGAAGTACTTTGAAGGTGAATGGAACGCAATGAGTTGTCTGTGACTCAGTCACTTGTGGGAGTGTGCGTACGTTTTTGTTTGGGCATACACGGATTTGTGTATTTTATTTCTGCGTGCGAACACGGATGTGTGTATTATTGCGTTTCTGTGTGCGTATACGTGTGTGTGCATGTGTATGTGCCCGCGCTCGCGTATCGAACATGCTGTGAGGTGGACCGTGCGTGTCGTGTATAGTTTGATAATTAAAACTGTACACCAGCTACACCATTAACAAGGCAATTGAGTCACTGTAAAGCATTCGTTTGAGTTGAATGAACCGTGGTCTAACCGGACCATTATGAACGTGGTTAATCGATTAACTTTATAATACTGAAATAATTAACCACTCTTGTGTAGTGACAGTTTTTTGTAATTATTATATTTAATATCGCGTGCTTGTATGATAATATTGAGATGATAATCACTGTGTTATTTGAACGCTTGTATAGAATGATATGCATATATGCATGTATGTATGTATGTATATATATAAATATGTATATATATAAATATATATATAAATATATAAAAAAAAAAAAACACAATAAAAAAAAACAAAAACACCACACACACACACACACACACACACACACACACACCACACACACACACACACACACACACACACACACACACACACACACACACACACACACACACACACACACACACACACACACACACACACACACACACACACACACACACACACACACACACACACACACACACACACACACAACACACACATACTAACAGGTTATAGTAACATAGCCGTAAAGGAGTTGTGTTGGTGCATCTCTATGGAACAGCTGGTGGAAAACGTGATTAAACTGTATATGTTTGGCTTAGTAATTGTATTACATATATGTTATCCAGGACTCTGCTGACATTGTTGAGCAATGGTCTTGTAATAATGACATGCGAATCAATACGACTAAGACCAAAGAAAATGGTTATATGTTTCAGAAGAGACGTAACATTTGTAGATTATCTGCCATATATTTATATGAATGGAAATTATATTGAAAGAGTGTCTCAAGCAAATGTTCTCGGTGAAACTATATCACCTGACTTAACTTGCACATGTAGATGAAATAATTCCAAAGGCAAGAAAGAGAAAGAGAGTGTACATGATTTATTAATTGAAACGTGCTGGTATCAACCAAAACGATTTGATTAGAATTTATGTATCTGTAATTAGATCTGTAGTCGAATATGCGTGCCCTGTATGGCATACGAACTTACCTAAATGTTTATTGGACAACATAGAAATAATTCAAAAAGGTGTCTCAAAACTATATTTACAGGTTATCCGTATGAAAATATACTGCAGATCGTAAACCTGCCGACGTTGCACCGCAGACGCGATGAATTGAGCGAATTTCGCTAAAATGAAGAATAGTGATCACTATCTAATCACTACAAAAATTCCTTAATTCCGTGGTGTTTAGAGCATTTTCAGATAGGCTAGTAATCGACATGTATTTTAACAGACAGTTTAATTTGATTTTACATTTTAATTTATTTTATAACTATGTTTATGTAAAGCATATTTTAATGTATGTTTTAAATTTATTACGTAGGTTTCCAATGATGATTTTTATTTTTAACAAGATATGCTAACATTGTACATTAATATGACATTGTATGGAATTGTTGATTTTAGTATGAATGTACATGTACAATCCAACTGTATAGTTGCCACATAATAACATTTATCTTTATTTAAAATTACTGATATTACTGGCAGTAGAAAGTGTTGGATCCGTATGCGAACGACATGTATTGATGCAGTAATTGCTGAATGGATCAATAGTGTGCAAATAGGTCGAGTTCGTATCCATTCCCATAACATTGTAAAGGCCATGTAAGCTTCGTCTGCGCCATATCGTTTTTATTGTATTTTGCCATTTGTATTCATGATCCGGTGCCCAACGTCTCGAACTGTTTATTCTTTCGCACATGTGTGTAACTGCCAATGTTGAAACCTCCGTTGTCGGTTTGATAGGTTTCCACCAAGAAAATAATCTAGGAGGTGGAAACTGTTTTGCAGAGAAGTTACTATATTCAAATTCGTTGCTAACGGACAACGCTATGGGACCAGTGGTGTACGATCTCGTTAATTATCGCTCAAAACGTACGGGAAACGAGAACCACTCGCATGCCCTATTGAAATGAACAGTTGTGGCACGGAGGGATTAGAAAACGCGCTGAAATGTTTCGAGGAAGGACATGAACACTGT
Organism: Ridgeia piscesae; assembly: GCA_025642075.2. NCBI lineage: Eukaryota > Metazoa > Annelida > Polychaeta > Sabellida > Siboglinidae > Ridgeia > Ridgeia piscesae. Next base: position 658,515 of record JAODUO010000074.1, on the reverse strand, counting down.
TTTGTCTAAACAGGCGTTTACTTAAATGTTTACATAATTGTGCATTATGTTATTATCGCAGTGTGTACTTTTAATATGCTGTTCTCTTGTTATACAGAGTTCCTATAAACACTGTGTTGTAATGTAATTTTTTATTCGTAACCTGTTCTATAAGCACCCCTAAATCGACTTTGTAGAGAAATGTGGTGTTGAACTAAATTGACTTATTGATTGATTGATAAATAACATTTTAGATATATCTTTGTTAATTTTGTTTAATGCGTGGCGTTTCATTTGCGTAGCACTAGCTATACGGTGTTCTGGTTGAAAGTGTTCCAATAAATATAGTACTCGTATAATATTTGTTGTGTGTTAACGTTTTTCGTATATTGGTTTTGCAAACATTGTACCATTGAGCGTATATTGGTGACTTCTGCAATTACAGTTTGTGTCTAGTAACGTAGATGTTTAAAGGAATTCTGTTAGACGTTTAACCCTTAGTAATGTATGCAATTTTAATCCTGTTACTACAATTATTTTCAGTAATTTTAAACCTTTATTGTATTAGAATTATGTTTTGTTAATTATTAATGACCCTAACAATAAATCGAACAAATTACTTCGGGTAAGCCGAGTATCTAGTTTGGGCTCTGCCCATGCAATCCGTATAAGGCACGGTCATGAATAGTTGCTGCTATCCGCCATACTTCAGCTAGGTTTTATAGTTCAAGAATTCTTGGTCTTTGTTTGGTTCACTGCGCATGCGTGAACATTCACTATACTCGGCAGCATGCTCAATTGCCTAAACATAATTAATTATTCGCGTTTTTATGCAGAGAACACCCACATTATGCTAAGTAGCAACGAGAGAGAGAGGGAGAGAGGGATAGAGGGAGAGAGGGAGAGAGGGAGAGAGGGAGAGAGAGTGCATATGGGAAATCATCACGTTTTGATAGACTGCATCTCGAATGTACATACACTTACTAAGAATCGTTTTAATAATAAATTTGCATATACAATGTGGTAACGGAAATCAACTTGTTAGCCAGGTGTGAACCTAATCTGAATTAGAACTCTTGGAATATAATCCAGCGAAAGGGATGGACGAAGTCCCTCTTCTTAGCTACTCTCCGAGAATACAGAGGGAGTCTCTGGCACTGCCTCCAACAAACGCCCAGCTGTTGCTTGATATAAGGTGTTCTCTCCCTGAATTGGGTAACGTTTTTATATTTGTTCGATTTATTTTTCAGTTAAAACGATAATTTTTCATTTTATTACAAGTATGTTACGTACGTTTACACCTGGTTTGACACTTGGCACTTTCTCATGCATGAATCGAGCTGTTCTGTGCACTTGCTTAACGCGAAACTTGTTCGGAGTATATATATATATATATATATATATATATATATATATATATATATATATACTCCGAATCAATTTGTGAGTAAGCAAATATATATATATATATATATATATATATATATATATATATATATATATATATATATATTCGCATATGCTTATAAAATATCTAAACATAGCACGGTACATAAAGGTTTACACGAATGCTATAACTCAGTATATTTTGTGAAATAAAGATAGATACACATACATGATTTGACTTGACAATATAAATATGGTGTTGTGTCGTCCTTGATTAATAAGAAAATATATTTATAAGAAAAAACTCGGTTGTATCAAAAATAGTGACACAATAACAATATACAATAAATTGATTACATAACCGGGTATGCTGCAAACGTAATTTCGAGTTCTCGTTTGCGTTGTCGGTAGTTCGTGCGCGCATGACAGGACGTTTTTTGGCAATTTACCAAGAATGGTAACTGTCTATACATTTTCTGCTGACGTCATTCCTATTTTGGTGCTAGTCTGTAGCACAGCTTGAATCCCTTCCTATAGTAGTCAGGAACGCTTCTCGAATAGCTCTTGGCGAAGAGTGGATACTCGGCGTTGAATAGCACCATCATCCTGTTCCCTTCTGACGTCAGTTTATCCTTGCCGTTGAAATCTGGCACTCCCTTGTTACAACAGAACCTGGACGAAAAATAACGTGAACAGTAAGTTTCACATGGCAGCACTGGGATCGCATAAGGTTTCTTTCACTTTAGAATCCGATGTTCTGTATAGCCACAGTGTCAATGCCACATTACCATATATGTGTGGCATGACAAGGGCAGGCACACGGCACTAGACGTACATAAGGCTTTGGAAATGCAGAGAACATGAATATAATAATTATTATTATTATCATTACTATGATTTCACAGCAATGGCGCTGTAGAATTGGGGATGACAATGTGTGTGTGTGTGTGTGTGTGTGTGTGTGTGTGCGTGTGCGTGTGCGTGTGCGTGTGCGTGTGCGTGTGTGTGTGCGTGTATGTGCGTGTGTGTACGTATGTGTGTTTGTTTGCTTCTGTGTGTCGGGTGTATGTGTGTGTGTGTGTGTGTGTGTGTGTGTGTGTGTGTGTGTGTGTGTGTGTGTGTGTGTGTGTGTGTGTGTGTGTGTGTGTGTGTGTGTGTGTGTGCATGTGCGCGCATGTGCGTGCATGAGTGTGTGTGTTTATGTGGGGTATATATGTATGAGTGCGTGTGTGTATATCGCTTATACTTTTCTTTATACGCGAGACTTTCCATTTCTAACATGCGTGGCTCATACGTGCAACAAAACTTGAAATATTGACACTGATAACGATGTTTTACTGATACGAAAACCGACATATCCAACGTAAAGTAACGACACCTAGCGACCACTGTACCATTGTCGACATCTACAGTATTGTCGTGGGGTGGCAATTACTGTGTTAAAAATAATACTTAGTTTGAGCGCGATTTGGAATTGCGCTAGAACACGTAATTATTATTACAGAAGGCCATTATTGTATTCATGAACCGAGGATGGAATGGTCCACCTGTCCAGTCGCTCACCTTGGTCCGCGAAGTGTCAGGTCTTTCTTGTACTTGATCTCGACCCACTGATAACACGACGGACCTCTCCCACAGTAGGTCCCAAATATCGGGCCGACAAACCTGACTTCGATCTTTCGGCGCCGTTTTGTCTGGAGCACACCGTAAAACAGCCATTTCAACTGATACGAACGTGGAGGTGTACACGTAATGTTTACAGCCACATTCTACACATCTAGCCACGTATACAATGATAATAATTCAATACATTTTATTGCGCCCAATTCCTTAGAAACCAAGCTCAGAGGCGCATCATTACAAAAGGATTAATCGACCTCAGAGTCAACAAACAATTTCCGTCTTTAAACAGATTGATTGGTACGCCAGGGAGATACTGTGGGTAGGCAATGCTGTAAAGGTATGTCTTTAAATGACTGCTGAATTTAGCAATATTTTCAATTGATCTAACACTAAAGGAAACATATTCCAAAGAATAAGTGCAGGTACAGAAAAAGCCCTAGTCCCAACATTAGTATTGACGTTTGGGACAAATAAGCAATCCATTCTTACAAATAAGCAATGGATGTAAATAAGATGGTTGTTTACAGAAAATGCCTGGTAACTATTGCTTCATATATTCAAGACGATACGATATCGGACAGAAAGCAATTGCAGATAATTTAGAAGTGGCGTAGAATTAGTAAAACGTGGAGACCTGGTCATAAACCTTACTGAGCAATGTTGAACAAATTTGTAATTTTGTGATATCCTTAAAGGCAATTGTTTGACAAAGGAAACTACAATACTATAGTCTGACTACAAACTGTGGATGTATGTTTATTCATGCTTACAGTTGGTGTGATAGCAACCAGTAATCCTGAAAATGGAAGCATACTAAGCCATTTGTTGGTCACTTGGTAAAGGTACATGAACGAGGTGCCACCCCCTCATCCTCGGACCATTTTGTTTATCTTACACAGTTCCTTGTCTCGAGTGTGTCCATGTTAGCGAACGTACCTAATCCACCATATACGGTATACTGTAACCTGTCTAAGTCCCACTCATTACACCTGTCCGTTAGAGTCGTAACGTAACACGGTAGCCCGAGCGGAGAACTCAGGTCATCTACGTCGATATACCAGAACCACCAATGAAGCAAAGGTCTTGCTAGTCTACTGCATTGGTTTTTGACTAAGCTGTACCTTCAGGAGCCAGTTGCACTTGTCGCCGTGTCTGTAGGCGCCGTCGCCGTCGGTCTGGTTGTAGTTGCGAGTCGACACACAACGTTCCCGGGAAGAACGCACGTGGAGGACGCCTGAACTGGTCGGACTACAGCCTGTCAACGTGACATTGACCATGCATACTGATTGTAGCGTACGTGTAAACAGTAACGGTAACGATAAACAAAAAGTATTCAATTTTTAAGTTGGTCAATATAATGTTAGGCAGACCCCTAGAGTGGTGTTTTATACTCTGCCAACTAGATCTCCTTTGAGACATCCGACTGCATCCTTGAACACTTTTCACTCTTGTGGAGAAGGGATGTGTATGCACATCGCAGTCACCTGGTACAGTAGGCCAGCAGTCTGATGTAATAGAAAATGGTGTGTGTGTGTGTGTGTGTGTGTGTGTGTGCGTGCGTGGTGTGTGTGTGTGCGTGTGCGTGTGTCGTGTGCGTGTGCGTGTGCGTGTGCGCGTACGTGCGTGTGTGTACTTGTGCATACGTGTGCAATAGTAATAATGTATTTAATTCTAATAAGGATGGTTTTGAGATGTCAGCATACTAATATATTCAGTAAGCTTTGTTGCCTTGAACTTCATTTTGTACTTCAATGACAGATAATCGGATTATCGAGGAGTAAACACTTGGTGTAGTAGTAATAATAATAATAATAATAACAATAAAAACAATTATATATAGCCTAAATCCAGGTTACTCTGTTCGAAGGCGCTGTCACAAGAACATACAAATAACACTAGAACATTTCAATATTAAGAAAACGTGGGATCCAATTACATCGCCATTATTAAGAAATAAAGTTATATAAAACACTAAAAACACTATTTGTTTAAGATAATAAGAACAGCACATAATAAAAAGTAAATATTAAATAAACTATTCTTAAAAACAGCAAACTTAAATCGAGCTACGAGAAACAGATTTCAGGAATAAAAGACTCGTTTGAATTAATACCTCCTGCCACGCGAGCAAGATGGCGACATCGTCTTCCGCCGAAACCATCCGGACACTTGCACTTTGAACAGTCGTTTGGATCTCGGTAGCCGCCGTTGAAGCAGCGAATATTCCGCCTCACTCCGGCACACTTGTCTGTGGAGTCACAGTTGTGTGTCAGACATGACAGTGACAAAGCACAATAAGAAGACGGGTCGACGGGAGATGTACGGTGACGTACGGTCAGGATATGTGACCAGGCTTATCCTAGACGAATTACGAGGTGAACGCCTATCTACGTTGGGACGATAACGTGAGAAACAGATTAAGTGGTAAGGACGTTACAGGAACACAGTTGTTTAGTCAATTGTACTATTTTATCATCTGTGAGGTAAAATTCTTTAGCGAACACATTGTTTTATGTTATAGTATTATGTTATTATATACTAATGTATTCATATCCACATTCGCAGAAAACGGTTTGCGACATGCGGAAATATGCATTTTGCTATACTAGTAACAATAACATTTCGATTGATTGTTTAATTACACCAACAGTTTTCAATCTATTAAATTGTAACCTCGGGAACAGAAGAGCGACATTTTGAGTCCCCCTTCAAAAGACAAAACAACAGGTCCAATAGCGACTGACCTTTGCAGTAGGCAAGGTTGGCGAGCTTGACGTCAAAGAAGGACAGACCGACTCGCTGGCCTATCGTTCTGTCATACAACGGGTTATTTGTCGTAAGGACACGAATGTGCCCGTTACCCGTTTCCTGGACAAGGTGAAACACATTTCATCAGATAAACGAAATATGCGGATTATCGAGACGCCTTATTATACATGGTATTAGGAAAGTTCTCACACAAACGTGCGGTTACAGAAACAACCGGATTATTGAAAACCGGACAAATGACTACCTGCACAATGTATC
>JAODUO010000074.1:597500-642500 GCA_025642075.2 Ridgeia piscesae | reverse complement strand
TTCTCTGACGCGTTAAAAACTAGACAAAGAATGTCCCCAAGACAGGCGTCGCGTCGTACGGGGGGAATACCGTAACGACTCATTGACGCAGACGCGTCGTAAGACACTACAACTAAAGTTACATGTATAATGTCTCTCTGCCGATTTCTGTTGCATTGTTCTGCATATCACAGTACGTGTGGTTCAAGCGCAGTGTGGGGGTATCTTTGAATAATAGAACAAACGTGTTTGGTGTGTGTGTGTGTGTGTGTGTGTGTGTGTGCGTGTGCGTCTGCGTCTGCGTCTGCGTGTGCGTGTGCGTGTGCGTGCGTGCGTGTGCGTGTGCGCGTGCGCGTGCGCGTGCGCTTGCGTGTGCGTGTGTGTGTCCAGAACAAGTAGTGTGTAAATTGTATTGGTAAGTTTGAACGGGGTCATGCTCTTCGTTACTGTCGTGACGTACGCAGAAAGTGACGTACTTGGCTCATCATTTTCCATGTCGATTCAAAGGTCGTTTCTCGGTAAATTACCGCCGTCATTTCGAATAAAGCTTCAATTGCCTGTGACGCGAGGGATGGACCAATGCCATTAAAAACCGTCAGGAAAGGAGAGATGGCTGACGGCCGAACACTGCGCTTAGTGCTTCGTTTGATAAATCGTTCAGCCTCGAGCTATCCTTTTACGTAACAAGTACTCGAGTCGTCGATTTGTCACTGCCCCAGCCCATTCTTATTAATTTTAGGTATCATTCGTTGTCTGACTCCATATGATCTCTGATCCGACAGTTACTAACTAACCTTTTGTCTATGGAGACTTCTATTAAAACTGCACACAATATACAGCGGGCGCTCTGCTGCGACATTATCTAATTGTTCTCTCGTATTCGACGTTCTTGCGTCTTTTGATAGACTACCTATAACGACTATTAGCTTTGTTAAGATATATTATTTGGGGCACGAATAGTTTGAAATGTGTGCACGACATTGACATTTACCATTAAAACCGCCACACATTAAAACAAGGAATGCACGCGCTCTCAAATACCATCGCATGCCACTTAAATTATTCCACAAAGATCACTTCGGCAAAAGAACTTTCAATCGTTAGTTGTATTCATCGATATCGTTGGGAACTGTCGCTGATCAGCCGATACATGATGTGTCGTCTTCTAAGGAAGGTCCTATCATGAAGCACGTTGACACACATTATTTCAGAGTTTATTTCTTTAAAGAAAGCATAATATACAGTTGTTGATGATGAAACAGTCACACTTGTTATAACTTGAATATATAATTATACATCTACTCTCTTGTTGGCTGCAATCAACGCCGACCAGCGCTAATGTCCAGCTATGCCCAACACAGTACAAGCCTGAACAGTTTACACTGATTTCTTTTATCGTCGAACTCTTAGTATGAAATCTGGAATATGTCAACACATTTCACAGACGTTCGCTACTCTAACCGGCGTGTCCAACTACGATACGCATCGAAAGAAAAGCTAAATTTTAACTAGGAAGACTTACTGTTGGAGCGTACTTTCCACCGATGGTGACAGTCGATATTAGAATAACAGCAACCAGACGTGTCAACATCTTGTCGCAGTGTGTGTCTCCGTACAGGTGACTTTACCTTAGTAGTCTACACTTTGACGTATTTTCTACGGAAACAAACAGAGCAATATCATAACATTAACTGTCTTCTATATTGCAGTGGCTTCTCGAAATAAGTTCAGCTCTCTACAAAAAGGCACGACGATTAGCAAAGCATGATTAATGGGTATATAATATGTTGCTACTGTAATTGACTTCAGTCAACACTTATGTCGTAGGTGTATCATTGTCAGTCATGTTATCATGACAAACAGCAGTAGAAACAACACTTCCAGTAAGTCCCGAAAGGTACATTTCGCCGCTACACTGACGTGGCCTTAGCGGCCGAAATAAGTGCGAATAAAATAGGCACGATTGGCATGAAGAACAAATAAAAGGTATGTCTATGCGTGGGGTACACAAGCAGTATATGACAGACTACCTGTCACAGGATGGCTTAATTAAATTGTTCTGAAGACAAACTCCTGAAAGGAATGTTGATTTCGCTGTTGCCATGTTAACAATTGATATGAGAGTAAAGAAACGCATGGGCGTGTTTATTGGGTTACCAGCAACCCACTACCCGGCCACACAGGTTTTATGGCGTCAGAGTATGTTGTCTTCAACACCTCCACTAGCCAGAGAATAATTGGTTGGATGATATATACTTGCAGATATTTTCTAACGAGCTCTGTGATCAACTGGTAACAATGCTAACACCGTAAACCAAATTGGTATCTTATTGTAGACTTAATTTCCGAAAGAACGAAGTAAAGTTTTATGCAAGAAACATCGAACATTTACGTGCGAAATAACCCATACACAATCCACCCGTAAGACAATTATTCTGTATGGTAAACAAAATATCAACGTCACCTATCTTGATCCTTGTGAGAATCGTGCCAATTCGAACGTCATTATCAACTTCTGGTTTGCTGCCGGAGATACAATACTTAATTGATTTCCATAGCTGACGAGCAGATTCATATGTAGATGGTACAAAAATGCTAAACTTCCACTCAACCTGCCACAACGCAACTGTCTCAAGTCACAGGCTCGAACACTCGCGCGATTTTCCGACAGAGTGATCACTCTTTTTGTTGTAGGAAGTTACAGGGCTCAGCTATTGCATGGCCTATCTATGTATCACATTACTGTACGCCACTAATTTATCACCACACGGTTTAAGTTGTAAAAACTACTGACGCAAATGGCGCGTGCTGTCTAGGTCGCCCTGTCTTAAATAACAGATATTTCCGTTGTAGAAAAGGTTTACGTTTCGTGATCTGCTGGCTGATTAAGTATTCAAATTACACCATTAATTATTCCGGCATTGTCTAGGTCTATGTACATTACATTGCATCGTATATTGATAGATGCATTGTACGATTTGCCCAACATGGAAGTACAGAATATGTTCCCTACTTATAGTATAAGTAGAGTGTGTAAATCTGTGTAGTCGTAACGGGCGGTTGGTAAATAGTGTAGTCGCTTAGGGGTATGATCGTGACACGCTGGGCGAAAGCATTACATTTTGCACAGTTGTACCTTAGGACAATATAATTTTTTATAGGGGCTGCCTAATTTGAAAGGTCAGGGTCAGGTCAAGGTCAAAGATCAATAATTATATAATCATGTTATCCAATATCTCGAGATTTTAATGCTATTTTTAATATAATAATGATTTAATATAATAGTGATTTATTTACGGATCCACATCTTTCCATTGGATATTATCTAATTTGCATAAATTCAAAATGGCCGGCTAATGAGCAAGTATATAAATATCGTTATTCTTTATTAGAGCAATTTTCACAAAGGTTCCAAAACAAATATTTTGCACATAAATACCTTATGGACGTATACATCTTCCGAGATGGGGCTGTCCAGATTTAAAGGTCGTGGTCAAGGTTAGACGAAGGTCAAAAGACAAAATATTTCATAATTCAAATTTTTTCATCTACTAACACTATAACAATATTTGTATTTCGGAAGGTTACAGGAGACGTTTATAGCTGAAAAACTCTATTTTATATTTTGTACTTTATACAATTTGCATACATTCAAAATGGCTCAACACAAATTATTATAATTTCAATGTGCACACGTAGCTGCACGCGTATACCATAACATTGGGTACCGACCGATACGTAGTGCACATCTACATTCATAGACGGGTGCCGGTTAATTAACGCAGAGAGCAGAGACGGAAAAACACGAAACACAAGGGAATATAGGATAACTCACAGCCCAGATAGAATGACTGTGTGTGGGGATATGCGAAGATCGGAGGAGAGGAAGAAAGATGGACACCGGGGGCTATTGACAGGAGACAACGCAGAGAAAGAGTGGCACGAGTGAGTCAATATTGTATCTGACCCTCATATCTGAGCGAAATTGGCCAGAGTCTCTGTTTGCAGATGTCAGTCATAGTTGCGAGTATGACCTCGTATTGCCGGTATCTTCAGGTAGATATGTCTTATGTTAGTTGCGCTTTTTTATTTTACACCCGTTTACCTAAAGTGTTTCTTAACGAAGCGAGGTCGTTTATTGTTGTCTATACGCAAAGTAATTTATTGCAGAAGACATTTCGTGGCAGAGAAAATGTTATGTAATAATAATAATAGTTGTTTGTATGTGCGGGGCGTGAGTGTGCATGCGTGCGCGCATGCGTGTGTGTGCATGCATGCAGGTAAGGTATGTATGTATATAATGTACGTATATAATGTATGTATGTATGTATGTATGTATGTATGTGAGTGTGTGTGTATGTATGTATGTATGTATGTATGTATGTATGTATGTATGTATGTATGTATGTATGTATGTATGTATGTATGTAGTGTGTGTGTGTGTGTGTGTGTATGTATGTATGTATGTATGTATGAATGTATGTATGTATGTATGAATGAATGTAGTATGTATGAATGTATGTACGTATGAATGTATGTATGTATGTATGTATGTATGTATGTATGTATGTATTTATGTATGTATGTATGTATGTATGTATGTATGTATGTATGTATGTATGTATGTATGTATGTATGTATGTAAGCCTATGTGAACGCGTGTGTGTGGTGTGTGCGTGTGGTGTGTGCGCGTGCTTGTGTGGTATGTTTATATGCGTAAAGTATAAATTTTTTTCGACCTACCATTTTGTGCACGGCATGTATTTCCCCAAACGTCTTTCGTAAACTGACCATACAATTTTCGACTTTTGATGTTCTTAATTAATAACTGAATCTTTCGCACGCATACCAACTAATTATCTAATATGGTACAAACATTTCATAAAACATGGTGAAGGATCTTGTATTCTATGACCGTGTTTGACATTTGATAACACCCTTTCGTGATCGTAACTCGATTATATTTTCATTAAATAATATTCTTTATTGTTTTTATTTATGTGTTCATTCTGTTTGTTATAATATTTTGTAGTTGGTGCTCTGTTGAATGGTGTTTTGCAGATCGGGCTATGTTTTATGGAGTGTTTTTCAGTGGTCTGTTTGTGTTCTCGAATAAATGCAGCCTTCGCACACACCGAAGCGTTGGTAGATATGTGTACTCGCCTCACCATGGTCGTCACCCGTATTACATTGTCACGAAAGTGTATCATTTATTTAGTGGTGTCCGCGCTGTTTTATTGTTGAAAAATAATTGTGTTACTTGTGTTGTTCTTATTTCATGAATGAACGGATTCTACCTACGTTATAAACACATATATTACTTAAAGGGCGTAACCTTACAACTCGTGCTCCAAGCTTTTGTCTGACATTAGAAAGATCTTTTTTTTCAAGATCATGACCCCCTATTAAAATATTTCTCATCTTGTGAACGCTGACGTTCAGAAGACTTTCTTGGCCCATGTTGAGTCCCCCAATTTAGACAACTTGTGCCATTTAAATTATATATATACAGATGTCCTATTTGGAATTCCACCAAATGGCAATTCACTTAAAACGGATTCACCAAACACATGCCTACATACATCGAACGTGGCAGGCTAGATTAAAGAGGTAGATAAATTAATCTATGAACAACGTGGGATATATTTGAGTAAAGGTTAATGTTATTATGGTATCACCTTTCTGTTGTAACAGTTAGTAAGGGTTCATTTAGTTTTACCTTTTTCTCCCACGGCAATTATAGTTGGTGTACACTGGACATAGATGATGCAAGATGGTGGTTTTTGTAATGCTTTCAGATAGAAATTCTGACGTGTTGGTGCATGATTCGAACAAACATTGAAGCTAACCAATAAAACTGCGTAACCAATCCGTTTGTAAACTTATGCATCTTTAGTAGAACGCGGCGTCGTTGGCTGTAGACATCGTAGGAAAGTCTCTCACACAGGATTACTACAGGTTGAGTCGTCTTACTGCCGTTTTCACGTTTGAGAGGGGCGCATGAAGAGAAGCGATGTTATTCAGATCGATCGTGAATAGAATTGTACAGTAATTACTAATATTATTACTTCTACTACAACTACAACAACAACAACTACTACTACTACAACTACCACTACAACAACAACAACTACTACTACAACAACTACTACTACAAATATTACTACTACAACTACTACTACAACAACTACTACTACTATTACTACTACAACAACTACTACAACAACAACTACTACTACTAGTAGTACAACTACTACTATTACTACTACTACTACAACAACAACTACAACTACTACAACAACTACTACTACAACAACAACTACAACTACTACAACAACTACTACTACTACTACTACTACAACAACTACTACTACTACTACAACTACTACTACTAACTACTACAACAACTACTACTACAACTACTACTACAACAACAACTACTACTACTACAACAACTACTACAACAACAACTACTACTACAACAACAACTACTACTACTACTACAACAACTACTACAACTACTACTATTACTACTACTACTACAACAACTACTACTACTACAACTACTACTACAACAACTACTAATATTACAACTACTACTACTACAACTACTACAACAACTACTACAACAACTACTACTACAACAACTACTACTAATACTACTACTACCACCATTTCCATTACCACTACTGCTACTGTTATTACAACTCACCGTGAATCTTCGCGTTATTTCGCAACCGCAACTTACAGCTTGGACAAACCCAGTCGCCACTTGCTTTTATACGTCACTCGTCCGTCACACGACGGACTTCATCGTTAAATGGCGAGGAATAAATACGTACCCCACAATAGGCCGTATCGTCGCGGTCGGGGGTAAATCAATGGGGCGTCATTCGCCCACCGGGTAAATAACCTTCTGCCCTGCTGTCGCATGCGCCGTTTGATCTCAATTGGTGCCATACACAGTGCTCTGACGGCGATTGATATACGTGTACAAGTCACGATAAAGAACACGCTAGCGTTCGTATACACGACCTTCACAGGTTGGCAGGCATGTTTACGAATTATAGTCAGCAAACCAAATACAACGGGGTATTCCCCAGAAATGTCTTGCCTCTTCTTTGTCTAACGTGGTATTCCCAATGAATATTTTGGGTAGATTGTCATACGAATCTGGACAGGATGGCGCTTTCTTTGTGTGGACAACGGTGTGTCCATCGTGTATGAACCCCATTTCAAGTATCTATAGTCTAATGCACGTACCTTTGGTGTTACTCATGATATGTTTTATAATTTTAATCTGTCATACAATCATTATGTATTTTATAACATAAATTTGTCACGCAGTTTTAAAACAGCTGCGCACCATACAAATATATCTGTATTCAGCAAACTGCGTGCGCCGAAAAAAATTGGTTAGATGGTGTAGTTTTGTGAAGCGTCACAATTTTTAAGTTGCATTCTGAGATCGTCTTTATTTTCACTACATATGCATTTCCCGTGAATCAACATGCCCTTCCGATCCGTTAAAACTGAACGTACACATTTCTGCCAGCGTAAAAAATTATTTATTATTACAAATCATCATCAAAGCATAATTCGGATCAACTGTGTATTAGAAGCATGCATATTCACCATCCGTGTTAGAATGCAACTGACAATTTGAGTCTGTCCAGTGCGGCGTCCGTCGTTGCTGCGCCTCCTTTCTATAGCTGCAAACGTGTTCCTTTCCTGCGACATTGCTGGCATCATGCGAGTGTCAGTCGTTTTGTTGGGTCCGCGTCTTGCAGTGTCACAATTGTTTCTTCGAGCACCGTTCTCACACATGTCTAGTCCCATGCAAGGACACGTTCAAAATAACATAGGCATGTTTGATCCGCTTAAGAAACTGTCATGGCGGATGGTAGTCCGGAGAACTGAATCTGTGCCTCTTACTGTCCCTCTGTGATTTCTACCCGGAACTACAATGGCGTAACATACGAGCAACTGCGAGGTCATAAATCGCTCTGTAAACTTCCGTCTCGACAGCCCAAAGAATCCCGTGCCGAGCCTGTTCGTTCTCCAGAAGTGCTAAGAAACGCACGTGGTTTACGTTCTACTGTTAGTTCGTCCAATACCAACTTGATCGCAAAAGTTAAAACGAACTGGAAAACACAAACAGCAAAAGTTCTTGGACAATAACTACGTCCATTGGGGAAATCGGTGTTCTAGCTCCCACGGATCGCAGGAAAACATTGTATGCAATCTCGCTTTTTTCAGTTTCGTGTTTGAGCTCACGTACGTTCTTGGCTGAGGGTATATATATACATGTGTATATATAGTATTGCGTGACGGACAAGTGACTAGAGGATTCCCCCAAAATAACGAAGGCGTGCCTGTTTTCATTACAACAAAACTGCGAATTACGGAGATCCTAAAGTGTAGAGCTATAACAAAACCGAATGTTGGTCAAAATACACATCTTCAACACCCTCACCCCGTCCCCCTCACTCACCCCGTCCCCCTCACTCACCCCGTCCCCCTCACTCACCCCGTCCCCCTCACTCACCCCGTCCCCCTCACTTCATCTACCGGCATCATGATCCGGGGCTGCATGATACCACACGTGGGTCGAATGGCGCTGAAACTCTGGATGAACCCTCCAATATTAATTTCGTTCGGACGCCGGTGATTATAATTATTATAACATCAAACATGGGACATGCAGGCATAGAGTTCTAGCAAGCTGTGCTCTGCTCCACCTCTGCTTGCTGTCGGCAAATTTGGAAGCAGCGTGGTAGAGCTCTATCGGTGAATTCCAACTACGTACCACCCACGGCCACGGCCAGGGGAGGTGGAGAACGAACATGAAAGGTGAACTAATAGGCACCGCCGTTGACGAGTACACGCAGTCGATTTATTGGTCACTGTCACGTCAACAAAACATGTTTACAGAGCAGCAGAGAACACACGAAAAAGTAAAGCGAGACAGTAATTATAAAACGTCGAACACACATCACGTGCAGCTAGCACCGATGTTTCGAAGACTAGCCGCCACATCTGTCTGCGCACTTCATTCGTTATCACAGTTCGGTATATATATATATATATATATATATATATATATATATATATCCAGTTACCTTAAAATGCACAATAATCGGTCGAGATATGTAATATTTTCATTCTTACTACTCATGTGGTTAAAATGATCAACAGGTCTTTTGATACAAATCCACTGATTATGCGATACATAAGACATCGTCTGCAGACGCCACTGTGATGTGTCTATCCAAACGGCATGTACTCTTGAAACTGGAACAACTCCCAGGAAACGTTCGTCTAGTCAGGCAGTCCACTTGTGAAAGACATGAACTTAAAATACGTACAAACTGGCTTGCTGACAGTATTATATTTTATTAGTTAAATTAAACTTTCATCCTAGATAAATTTAAGCCATTGCAAATCAAAATTTACTTCTGTCCAACTTAATGTCTGCTATGAAAATATCTTTAGTAATATACGTGCCATAAATTGAATAAAGGAGATCATGCATTTGTGTTAAAATAACCGAACAAGTCAATTTGTCAGACTGAGGTTTTTTATTTGTGCGTTATAGTATATGAAGCATAAACTGCCATTTTTACAAGATCTATTCAAAAATAATTAATTAGTGTCCAGCGTACTACCCAATAACTCCATATAAAGTGCAGTGAGTCACAGACAATATTAGATATGTTCAGATTTTAGAGAAAAAAGTTTGAAACAAGCCGAGTGAAAATATTGAATGAACGGAACCTTGAAATAAAAGCAACGAGGCTAAGTAGACTTTAACCGGAGACGACACAGCAGTGTACAAGCCAACAGTACACGCACATTCCGAGAATAAAA
Source organism: Ridgeia piscesae (assembly GCA_025642075.2). NCBI lineage: Eukaryota > Metazoa > Annelida > Polychaeta > Sabellida > Siboglinidae > Ridgeia > Ridgeia piscesae. Next base: position 632,651 of record JAODUO010000074.1, on the reverse strand, counting down.
ACACATTCGTCAGAAGACACCATAAAGTAGTGAGAAACGGTACAATCAATCCGAACCTAGAAATATTAATCACAACATTCGAGAAAAACTATAACAAACACACATTTCAGAAATGAATCCTGTTTTGCTGCCTCAATATTCATCCTTTTACAAATGTCACATCCATGTGTACACATCTGGTGTGTGTACACATCTGGTGTGTGTACACATCTGGTGTGTGTACCAGTACAAACTGCAGACTTAGCCAACCGTATAGCACCACACAGTGACTGGACTCTGGTCATCTCAATCTCAAACAGTTTCCAAATCTCATATGCCAGTCTACATCCATATAAACGTAGATGAACCATGCCAATACTCACATACGCTGCATTTAAAGATCTCAAATATGCTATTTTAAATTCCAAACACAAACATGTATCAAACACAGATATTATAACTAAACTGTTCAAATATGGTACTTCACTTCAAATGCACTGCACAAGAATGGACAAATACACAATTACAGATATAATATGTTAAAATGTTGCTTATTAATAGAGTGTTATACTGGTGAAAGGTGGGTTAGACTTAATGTGTAATCACAAGAGAGTGTTTTGCAAGCGTCCCAACATTGATCTCAATCCCAATCGTGTCACATGACTGGTTCGAATGGACAATGGTAAAAAACTATCATTTGTCGCAATCGGAACAGAATGAAGACAGAAGTGCTTGCAAAAACACACTACTGATACCTACACTTCAAATCACATAACTCAAGCAGATTGAATACAAAAATTCAAATACAAACAAGAATTACAAATAAAATACAAACACTGGTGTATACAAATCATCCTATTTCAATACAAACACTTATTTGACTGCAGATATCATAAGACGCAAGTCTTGCAACACTGGCACAGAAAAACACACCGTCAGTAGTTAAATGCCACAGGATAAACCACATCAGAATAACCTCAGTAAGTTGACTATTTGCAATAACAGAAATGACAACACAAAACACTCAAGCCATGTTAAATCAATGCGTCATATAATCTGACTAGACATTTTGATTCTGCTGCGATGACAAAGTGCCACAAGTTATGAAATGCGTATATACAGCATACATCCACATCTTAATATCACTGATCCGTACATTGAATAATCTATTATTCTCATTTCTGACCATCAATGCTACATAATAATAAACTTTACGGTGTTTTATTCACCTGAGGAAGGTTGCTAGTTCTTCGGTTTTATAATTAATTGATAAAACATCCTGAATAGATTAATAACATGAAGAAATTGTATTAAGAAACTTTCAACAGGATTTGCAACTTGAACATTTCTTCAGTGAAATGTAAACACAAAACATTCATATATAAATATGTCTATATGCAATTTAGCCGATTTAACGGCAAAGGTCTTTGCTAATAATTACTACATTGAATGATGCCACACAACAAATAACCTCTATTTAATTACATTTCATGACGGGATGACATGTATGATTTCCTAGCTACAAATAAATTAACAGGACAATCTAGCCCTATTCTGCACAAAACTAACTACAGAATAAAGAACATTCGTGACTCACACAAAACGTGTCGTTTCTGACCATTTTGGGCATATAGATCACCCAGCTCAATACAATCACAGCTGAAATAATAGTCTACTGTACCATTAATATTCACGTTGACTTACTGTTACACATGCATTAGTATATGTTTAGCCTTCAAATGTTTCTACAATTCAGAAACAAACAGTCAGTTTTATTTAACGTTAGTGTTAGTGCACAGCAGATTTGACCAGGTGTGGTCAATACTGCCTTCCTTAACTCAAGCAAGTGTTCATTAAAACACAAAAATAGAAACAAGACCCCCATATAAGTAACAACAGCAGTGATAAATAAAACTGTTAGTCTACATTCTTACTGTACACCAACTAGCCAAAACACCAGCTCTTCAACTTCGAAACATGCTGGTATTTCAAATGAAATGTAACATTTGATAAATATTATTGCACATTTAGGCAGTGCCAAGGAAATACAGCAGACAATAAGTGTCTCCAATTTCACACAAATCACAACAAATCACACCGGTTCTAATAACTCAATAAAATGGGCTTATGGGACTGAGGCTGTATATACAGATTTAAGACAGTTTACCCTTTTCACACTCATCAGGTCATAAACAGTCTTACATAAATATCTGCCAGACATGTTGCCAATGCTAGGCAGCCTTTGACCTTGAGATTCAAGTCACACAGAGACATACACACACGTAGTATAACTCTACTATTTAAGCGCAATTCCTCCCCAACCTATAAGATGACGACATAACTGAAGTTTCAAAACTCACCAGTAGGCGGCAATATTACGATAGGTGGCAGCACCACCAAAGATACCTGCTGTTATCCCTGCTAACTGCTAATGTGACTAGTATTTTATTCACAACCTGAAGTAAGTAGACTACATGTTCTGGCTGTCGTCTGATTCAGCCCTATGTGTCATGCTAACCTCACTTGAAATCGGGCTTACGTGTGGAGCAGGTTTAAATCTATTTATCTCCCGATTCAATGCAATGATCTTAATTCCAACTGCTCTGCATCATTAAGAACAATATGTCAGCTGTACACACCTGACAACCAAGTGCACAACATGAACGTGAATGCACACGGTTCTAACACAACCAAACCGTCACCTTGGACAGCAGTAAATGCACAAATTTACCCGGTGCCTTTCAGCAGCAACAACAACAGCAAAACTGTACATTTCATTGTGAACAAACAACATCGAATCAGCGAAAGTGCACGAGAAATCTGCAGGCATTTTTGCGATAGTCGCGATTTCGTAAATGCTTGAAAAGTGCATATTAGTAGACATACACAAGTAAGTTCTTCAGTAGATTACATACAGTAGATATGTATATAGGTAGATACCATCACCTTCAGAGGTGGACACATCTTAACAATCACTTCACTGGATTTATACCATGACTGTTCATCCAGTATTCAGACTGTCATGACTTATCGACGTATTGATGTGTTGATTTTTTCTCTGGAGCCATTTTATATATATCGCATCACAACACATGATACATTAAAACATACAGTGCCAAAAATTGTCAAAACTGACAAAAGTGCTGCAGATAATTAATTTAAGCCGATCATTTAAAATAAATATTTTCAAATTTGTGATTCAAGGAATAATTATCTGTGGGCCTTTATGGTTTTTGCTATTGCAAACATTGTGCTCTCAACAGACATTACAGAGCTCAACACATAGGTCAATTAAGGTCATCTGGCTAATACAGCCACCTTTCAATTGAAGTCGCATAGATAACAGTCACCTTTCAACTAAGATCACCTTGTTAATATGTTTACCTTTCAATTAAGGCCACCTTGTTAATATGGCCACTTTCAATTAAGGTCACCACAGAACAATCCCAAATTCCATCAATTAGAGTAAAGCATAGGGAATTACCCCTGCTGATATGGTCATATTCCTTGCAATTCAGGTGACTTCCGTCCATCCTAAAGGTGGCCTCATTAGAGAGGTACCCCTGCTATATGTTTCAAGTCAACCAATTTTTTTTAAACCATGTTTCGTTACCTATCGATATTGCAGTATTTGTCAACACACAAATACTACAATATCGATTGCAATACGTATCTTAATAGAAATAGTACAATACTGATCACGATGTATAGTAATTCAAACATTACAACATTTTGCCTCGGTTTATTGGTGACGCAGCTGTCAATACTGTCAGAAAACAACAAATTTTCAGATTGTAACAACAGCGACGACCATACACAAACATATGCAGCCTTCACACACCCTGGCAACAGCAACAGCAACAGCACTAAACAAACCCACCAACTCCATGTAATGTTTGCCATGGCCGCTATCCACTTGATGGTACAACTGGACCACTGATGAAGCCTTGGTCCCACGCCAAGCCACTGACCGCCAGGATCAACCAGAACATGCCTCGGCTGACCTCAGCTCTCAGCCACGCATCTTGATCTTGTAGAGCTTCAGCTTGAAGCCGAGCAGCTCTGTGAGAACGGCGGAGAAGGCTGAGAGGATGACGACCTTGGTGATGTTGTAGAGGTAAGGGTTGGCTGACAGACCAGAGATCTTGAACGGACTCTCCAGCTCCTGCAATTGAACCAGATTGGAGCAGACTGAACCAGACTGAACCAGATTGAACCACGCTGATTCAGATTGGACCAGGCTAACCATATTGGACCAGACTGAACCAGAACAAACCAGATTGAACTTGACTGAACAAGATTGGATCCGATTGAACCAGATTGGACCATACTGAACTAGATTGGACCAGCTTGCCATCAAATGTTACGTGCTTGAGATCACTGATCACTGGACGACACAGAGATGATGTCACTGAGTGGACAGAGAGACTGGACGACACAGAGATGATGTCACTGAGTGGACAGAGAGACTGGACGACACAGAGATGATGTCACTGAGTGGACAGAGAGACTGGACGACACAGAGATGATGTCACTGAGTGGACAGAGAGACTGGACGACACAGAGATGATGTCACTGAGTGGACAGAGAGACTGGACGACACAGAGATGATGTCACTGAGTGGACAGAGAGACTGGACGACACAGAGATGATGTCACTGAGTGGACAGAGAGACTGGACGACACAGAGATGATGTCACTGAGTGGACAGAGAGACTGGACGACACAGAGATGATGTCACTGAGTGGACAGAGAGACTGGACGACACAGAGATGATGTCACTGAGTGGACAGAGAGACTGGACGACACAGAGATGATGTCACTGAGTGGACAGAGAGACTGGACGACACAGAGATGATGTCACTGAGTGGACAGAGAGACTGGACGACACAGAGATGATGTCACTGAGTGGACAGAGAGACTGGACGACACAGAGATGATGTGACTGAGTTGACAGAGAGATGATGTGACTGAGTTGACAGAGAGATGATGTGACTGAGTTGACAGAGAGATGATGTGACTGAGTTGACAGAGAGATGATGTGACTGAGTTGACAGAGAGATGATGTGACTGAGTTGACAGAGAGATGATGTGACTGAGTTGACAGAGAGATGATGTGACTGAGTTGACAGAGAGATGATGTGACTGAGTTGACAGAGAGACTGGACGACAGAGAGATGATGTGACTGAGTTGACAGAGAGATGATGTGACTGAGTTGACAGAGAGATGATGTGACTGAGTTGACAGAGAGATGATGTGACTGAGTTGACAGAGAGATGATGTGACTGAGTGACAGAGAGATGATGTGACTGAGTCGACAGAGAGATGATGTGACTGAGTTGACAGAGAGATGATGTGACTGAGTTGACAGAGAGACTGGACGACAGAGAGATGATGTGACTGAGTTGACAGAGAGACTGGACGACAGAGAGATGATGTAACTGAGTTGACAGAGAGACTGGACGACAGAGAGACGGTGTGACTAAGTTGACAGAGAGACTGGATGACAGAAAGATGATGTGACTGAGTTGACATAGATACTGGACGACAGAGAAAATTGAGCTGAACTGACATAGAGACTGAATGAGAGAGAAAATGACAGAAAGATGACGTACTTTGAGCAGTGCCTCGGCCAGTTTGAGAACGTTATTGGCCAACATCAACTCTTCCTTCTTGTGAGGCTTCTGCTCCATGTGCAAGTACAGGTTGATCTGAAACAGACACAGCTAGAGCCACAATACACCACGACAGACAGACACACTGTCACAACACACCACGACAGACAGACACACTGTCACAACACACCATGACAGACAAGAGACACTGTCACAACACACCACGACAGACAGAGACACTGTCACAACACACCACGACAGACAGAGACACTGTCACAACACACCATGACAGACAGAGACACTGTCACAACACACCACGACAGACAGACACACTGTCACAACACACCATGACAGACAAGAGACACTGTCACAACACACCACGACAGACAGAGACACTGTCACAACACACCACGACAGACAGAGCCACTGTCACAACACACCATGACAGACAGAGACACTGTCACAACACACCACGACAGACAGAGACACTGTCACAACACACCACGACAGACAGAGACACTGTCACAACACACCATGACAGACAGATACACTGTCACAACACACCACGACAGACAGAGACACTGTCACAACACACCACGACAGACAGAGACACTGTCACAACACACCATGACAGACAGAGACACTGTCACAACACACCATGACAGATAGAGACACTGTCACGACACACCATGACAGACAGAGACACTGTCACAACACACCATGACAGATAGAGACACTGTCACAACACACCATGACAGACAGAGACACTGTCACAACACACCATGACAGATAGAGACACTGTCACAACACACCATGACAGACAGAGACACTGTCACAACACACCATGACAGACAGAGACACTGTCACAACACACCATGACAGACAGAGACACTGTCACAACACACCATGACAGATAGAGACACTGTCACAACACACCATGACAGACAGAGACACTGTCACAACACACCACAACAGACAGAGATACTGTCATAACACACCATGACAGATAGAGACACTGTCACAACACACCACGACAGACAGAGACACTGTCACAACTCACCATGACAGATAGAGACACTGTCAGTGATATTATAGTACACCTGTAGCACCCAATGAGGACACATGACAGCACACACTATGAGGATGCAGAAACACACAGAAATGATGACATACAAAAACATTGAGTACACACAATGACTGCACACAGAGACAATAAGGATACATGAGTAACAGTGCACACAAAGACAAACACTATGAGTAACAGTGCACGCAAAGACAAACACTACGAGTAACAGTGCACACAAAGACAAACACTATGAGTAGGAGTGTACATATAATCAAACATGAATATACTATTCAGTGACAAACTAATAAGAAAGCACACAAACAAACATAACCAGACATCCAGCCACATCATACGACTGCCTTAAATGTAATGTACGCATTAAACAAACGGCACGTCAAAACACAAACAGAGACTGCGCCAAATCCCGGACTTCTCACCTGTTCTGTGATGAGTACGGAGAAGTTGCGATACTTCTTGTTGATCTTTGTGCCGAGTGTCATGAAGCGAAGCACGTAGAGGCCGAGGGCCAGGCACCACAACATCAGCTCCCAGTTGCTCAAGTGCTCCAGGAACGTGCCACTGTCCTGCAGCAACTGCAGCGCATACATCCGATTGGTTAAATATTTCCACAAAGATAACTGCATCTAAAGTGCAAGGATCTGTGATTATGGCACTTCAACTACAACAATTATTTGTCAAAGGAGTTTATACTTTTTGCAGGGGAACCATGTAAAAAGTTATCTCAAAATATATGTGTTCAACACGATACAAGGGTGGATTCACAATGTGAAGAGATTTTGCATTAATAGCATCACACATCACTGTTTTTGTTTTCAAAAAATATAACATATTTTCTGATCATGACTGAGAAATCAACTACATACATCCATGTTTGTTTAAGTCACAATAAAAAATACAGATATGCCCTCTATGAAGCTACACCCACCACACATGCTCACCCTACAAGAGTAGAAAGACATCTGACAAAGCAATCTGTCCTGCATGCTGGTCTCACTTAGACAAGTTTGTTGTGTTTTTCTCACACACTAAAGATTCAAGATTCAAAAACTTTATTGTCCGTCTAAAACAATGTTAGAAAGGAAATTTTTCTTTCGATACACATTGAAATGTCAATGATAAATTGATGCAAGACATAACATTGGTAAAACCATTACACAACAGCATTGACATGTGGTAAAAACCACTGCAGTACAATAAGTACTAAATAAAGAAATAACGAAAACAGGTCAGACCAATTTCAATAAACTGTTTTGCAGGATATTCAAGATATGCACATGGCCAGCAATTAGGTAGATAGTTTCACATCATCTTGTCAGTAAGGGTCAGTTTCATGAAATGACTAAGAGCATTTTTAATGTTTAGACAGATGACTGTCTTAGTAAATGCATGGTTTATAGATAAATACAGGAGTATATGTAAACAAGTGTAATCAGCGGCCTCATAAGATTGCTTTGTTGCATTTATATATTAGTTTTCTGTGCATATTAGGTTTCTTGTATTAAATGATATTGCATGTTATCATATCTGGATATATCATTAAGCTATAACTAAATGTCATATACTTTATACGTTGGGAAAATGGGCATGGCTTTATACGCTAGCGCCCTCTTTGGTAACCATGAGTTTCCACCAAGGTTACATAAGTAACTACAGAAGGCTTCATGCAGTAAGTTCCAGATAATCTTAACTTAGGAAATGAAGAAGAAATACAGAGAAGTGAAACAGCATTTCAAACTGTGGGTTTTGGTTCGAGAAGGTCAGTGATTGCGACATACCTCGACACACATGTACGACACCAACATGACGCTGACCAGAAACGCAAATGAGACGATTGTGTCAACCGATCGCTGTGGACCTCGTTTCTGAAAGATGAAGTAGATTTGAAGAATATCTTATGGCAAAAATGTGAAGCAAGAGGACTTGTGATGGTTTTATTGATATTGTAATTATTGTGCCTTAAAGGAACCAAATCTATAAGCACCCAGCTCAGTTTCTAAGTAACATCAGGAAATAATTAACAACCCGGGTCCATTTTCTATATGACACTGGCAGCAACTAAATGCTGTGGAATCGTGGAACAGTTCCTACAGTCAATGGGATCAAACGCGGCCCTTTTTACACAGAAATCTCTGGTCTCATGGTCTAACTAGGCTTGTAGGAGAGCAAGGGAAACCTGGGATTTGTCTCAGCAACTGACCTTGAGGAACGAACGCAGGGAGAGCCATGTCTTGATGTTGCGGACTTTGTTCAGGCGGAAATGAGGCAACTCAGACTTCTTTGCCCGTCTGCATGACGTCAGGTAGGCAAAGTACTTGGCATAGAGAAACCTCTGTAACCAATCAACAACATACAAATGTCACGTTGGAGTTTTACAAAAGTGGATTCGCAGTGGCCTAAGAGGCATGTGCCCCCCTCAATTTGGAATGTGCTTGCGCTAGCCTAATGCATGCTGGCAGACCTTTGGAATATTGGTCCTTTTAGTGAGTCTCGAATGGGGAATAGTTGCAACTGGAAATTTTGGGGGAGATTTTAGGTTGGTGTTTTTGTGGAATTTCAAAGGGCTGGAAATTGGAGGTTTTATGGCCCCCACATTACTATCTCTTAATCCGACGCCTTAAACCAGAGTAATATGACTGATGACACATAAAGACAAACACAATGACGATGACACACAATTATGGATGATGACACAGCATATACAATTAGGAGGAGGATACACAGTGACAAACACAATCACAAACAAAATAAAATGCACAACGAGAATAAACTAAGATAAACTCAACAAATGTTTGTAACCCATTGGAAGGTTCTCTCAATATCAGGGAGGAAAATGGATTAGGACAACGATACTATGTCATGCGCTGTGACAATGACACCAATAACTTAAAAAGTAACAAACACAATGACTGCAGCACAGAATCACTGAACTAAGCAAAAACAGAATAAACTAAAACAAAAGAAGATTAACCGAACCATGACGAATGTCACCCCTGACACCAGGGAGTCAAGATGAGAACAACAAACACTCAACAAATGTCTGTGATTCTGAGACGTACCTGTTTGAAGGTTCTCTCAGCGACAGAGAGGAGGAAGTAGAAGAGGAAACTGAAGCACATCCTCTGTATCACACCGTTCACTATTATCACAGTCTGCCTGTCAACAAAAACATCACAAATTAATGTTGCCAGTACATTTACGTGCAGTTAATATTTCAGAATTTTGCGACAATTACCCACTCTGGCAGTGCACATAACAGATTCTATCACAAACAGTTGAGCTGGACTCCGTGCCATGTGCAGGCTTCAGCCAATGATGACTGCTGTTGCATAGTATAAGCCAATGAAAACCCATGTAATATAATAGTTGTAGATAGAATTAAAATGTCTTTCAATACCTGTTTGTAAGATATTAACCCCCAAAGTGAATGCACGTTACATAACAGCTCGGAAAGTTACACAACCAGCAGTCATTGATGAAAATTCTTCCTCCACAAGAATACTCAGTGTGCCTCAGCAACTCAACAAATATGGTTACCTCATACAGGTATAAAACTGTCTTCATAATGAAACACTATGATCAGTTCAACTGAAAACAGGTTAACAACGTAGTAATGTAATGTAATGTAATGTAATGTAATGTAATGTAATGTAATGTAATGCAATGCAATGCAATGCAATGCAATGCAATGCAATGCAATGCAATGCAATGCAATGCAATGCAATGCAATGCAATGCAATGCAATGTATGTAACACAAATTGAACAAGACAGAAGGTATCCAGCCTACCTCCAGTTGCTGCCAAACAAGATGGCCGCTGCCCGAAGTACGTCGGGGAGGCTCCAGTAATTCAGCTGCGCAAGGTGCAGCCGCGTGTGGTACACTCGGAAAATCACAGGCAATGACATCGACATGATCACCATGGCGACGGCGAGCATCAGGTAATCGCACACTTCGGGGATCTTGTTTACGCGTTCGATGATTGTCCAGCCAAGGTCAAGGACAGTCAGGTCAATTTTCTTCACGTCCTCACCCTCCCAGATCATGCAGCTCACTGTACGGGTACAAGTGCATGCTGGGATTGTTGGTAATTCTTACACCACGAGATGTCTGTGTTATCAGTTAAATATCAAGATCCCACTTCTGACACAATACAGACAAGGATTGATCAACTAACTGTGCCATGTGCCTCTATGATATTAAGCATTTTATAAATATCTTCCACTTTGAGAGCATGTTGTGATTTAACCATTAACACTGACACAAAAATATTGGTTTTAGTTAGAAATGGTTACTTTATATAAACTCTTTTCAGTTCATTACACCGAAAACTTGTCTTTTGGTATCTTCCCAAAAGAATATTTAATGTGTTAGAACATACATCTACATTCACATATTAAATGTATCAGCTGCCTGCTGGACTGGACTGGAGAGGAACAGTTTTATTGTCTCACTTGCATGTTATTACTGCTAGAAAGTTCACTGTACCTTTATCTGTGCTTGACGCTAAATTTTTCATAACAGACGAGGCCTGAAATAGAGATCAAAAGCAGCTGTAGGGCAATAGAAACCAGCAATAGAACCAACATCGACTGCTCAAAAACATACTGAAACCAACACAAAACTTGATAAAAGCCACCTTCTTACTACAAAACTAAAGAATCATAACAAATCATAAATGTTAATTATGCCATTTTCACATGAAATACCTCATAAAATTTAACGTGACATCCAAGAGAAAGTGTAAGAAGACTTACCAGATACCTATTATGCACATTTCAAGAGATAGTATTTTTTTATTTCGTCTAGTTAACATTAATTATTCAATTTTTAAGTATTTGCAAAAGCGATATTAATGTGTTCGCACATCTTGAGGATGATGTGTTAAGTCCAACGTCTCCCAGGACAAACAGGGCAAGACAACAACAGCAGCAACAAAAACAACAACAACAACAACAACAACAACAACTCACGTGTTGCACATTGACGAGGTCTTGTTCCTCATCCATGACAGAGTTCCTCTCCGACTCGTCACTCTCTGGTGTCGCGTTACTTGACGTGTCACTGCTGCAGCCCACCTCACTGTGCATTGTGTCGTCCCAGTCGAGTTCTGAACTCATCACCTGTAGAGGGCAGCAGTGGTGGTTCATGTTCACGGGTAATTTAAAGCAATTAATTTGCAAGCTCAAGTATACCTGGTAGGTAATTACTGTGCTTTAGGTAACATTTACTGTTATTTACAGTGGTGTCATCTGGTGAGTGAAACTGGTATTAATGCACAATTTCAATATTTGTTTGTCAGTGTCACATATATTGATTATCATGATTACAGTATGTTTACGTAAACAAACTATGGTTACTTGGTGATGTTGCAACTGATGTAAGACCAAATTTGACTTTTCTATAGGCAGCCATGTTCAGAAGCCATTTAACGTTTCTTTCATTTCCTATAAAATTTGAATAGGTCTGTTATCAAAGATTTCACAGCATGTTTAACCTACACTGTTAGAGGTGTCCTATTCGTGAAATTGTAATACCTCAGTTTCCCACAAACCACTGTGAAACCTGACACCGCAACATTTCTGCTAGAATCAGATATGTTGTTGTTGTGTTGACATTTCTAGCAGTAAAAATTACACCAGTATCAAACGACTGACTGTCATCTATCATAATTTGACAGCTCTGATGTCACGCTGGACAACAATAATTTCTACTCACTCAACACACTACACCATCATAATGCTATTTATATAGGTATCAGCAGATGAACCCTTTACTGTTGGCTATGTCAATAGGTGCATTATCTATAGAATTTTTTTTAATGTGATTTAATATCACAATTATAGCCATGTATACCAGTTATCCTACTAAGCAACTTTAAAAGTAAGACTAAGGTTAATTATTTTTGAAATTTGAAATATTACTAATCAAATTTCACCTTCAAGAGAAAAATAATCGAATGAACAACAACAACTAGCGATTCATAAATAAAACTGCAAGTTTGTAACAGAACATGGTACATTTTAAAAATAAAGTCAAAACAAAAAGTCAACTAACATTAACACTAATAATAAATAACAATTAACACTAATAAATAACAAATTTACATATATGTTAGTCTAACAGAACATAATATATTAAACAATTTACACTATATATGTTATGTAGACATTATGATGTTAGTAACAATTAAAACAGGGATACCAAGAAATATTCACATTGGCTACTGATTAACATTTCCATGTCTCACCATTTTCTAGCATTATTTTCAATCCAATGACAGAGCTCTGTCAATTAACATGAATGCATTCAAATATTGATAGATGTTTTAATTGCTCCCATAACTGATAAACATTCAAATTGATCAATCATCAACATGATCGAAAAATAGCCAGTGTTAAACTTCAGGCTCCCATAGAAAATGTTCTCAACGATGGAGACTGCTGACACTATTGAAAGGCGAAGTGGATTCACGGTTGCCATGGATACAACTAAACGACCGCTGACACTTGTAAGCAGCAAATGGAAGTCGCTGGAAGTGGAACAACATATTTAATGCAATTTTCGAAAAATTATTCACTGAAAAGAGGAACTTTGACATATCAATGAAAAGGCTAAACCATGCCACAAGCCGTGCCGAGTTACAAGTCAATAAAACAATTATTAGTGTATGTATGTGTGTGGATGTGATTGTGATGCTAATGTTTTTGTTTTAGACGGCTGTTACTTCAGGTATCAGACTTACAGGGATTACCGTATCATAGAACCAATGAAATCAATGTAATGCCTTTTTTGTAAAATTTCCCAACGGTTAAGAGTTTTCACAAGTTTTCGGATTTCTAGCACTGACTGGTTTCTGTCCCATGGTTCATAAATCATTTGAGAACTCAGTTAAAATTAAGATGTGAAAAAAAAAAAAAAAATAAAGAGAAAAACAATGAACAAACCTGCAAAGTTATGACGTCTCAGGTTTTGTTGCCATCATAACCTTAGCAAATAAATTACTTTAAAACTCACTCAGAAGTTAAACAATGTTTTGACATTCCACGTAATTTAAAACATTCTGACTATGCCAACTTAGGGAACATATGTCTTGCTTATTTCCCCAGCATTCTGAAAAAATCACAACTACCCCATTTAGATGAAGACATCCTTACCCTGGGTGAATCCGGAGAGGTTGGGGTTAACTCGCCATCTGATTCTGCAGAGCTCACTCCGAGATTATCCTTTGCCCCGAATGACTTAACCTCAAGCTTTGGATGGGGGCGAGCCCCTTGCGTGAGATTCTCCTGGGAGCGCTGGTAAGCAGTCTTACACACCTTGCGCCGGCCCAACTGTGACTGCAGGCCCGCGGCTAGCGTCTGCTTCGATGCGTCGTACAACTCTCGATCCTCCGAGCGTTTAGTGCTGCTATCGTCCGCACCACTACTCGGTTGCTTCACAAATATCGTTGGGCCATTCCTCGCGTGAGACTCCACATGATTGCTACACACTTCTGCTTGGTTCTCCGTCTCCCCGCAAGCGCCTACGGAAAACCCCTCGCTTTCGCGCCCCATGAGTAAATCCACGTCTCCAACTTTACATGGGCCCGTTATGCCGTCGTCAAAGTATTTGCCGTTGTCCGCCGTTTTCTGAAGCTCCTGCGTGTCCATAGGTGGCGCCACATTTGCAACATTTCTGACTCCGATTTCTGGAGTGCCACAAATGTCATCGCTGAGTGCAGTAATGCCATTGTCACGCCCCGTTTCACAGTCACCAAAAGTGTGAAGGTCACATGATTTAACTCGCTGTGAAGAATCAGCTGATGGGTCTTCCAATGTCGGAGGTACAGACTCGGACATTTGCTGTGTTCCAGTCTCTTTTGGCAGGATTATCTCACCTGTTACCTCGGTAATTGGGGTGTCTAGCATACTGTCATCCTCAAGGGCATTTCCCATGAGAATGGCATCTTCGCAGCCCGTCTCGTCACAAGTCACATGATCACAATCCTGCTTTTCCTGCTTTGTTTTGTAACTGCAATCGCTGACGACACATTTTGCACCGACGTGATTCTTCACGGTGGAGTCACAACATAGTTTGTCCTGGGTGACACCAGGTGGCAGCTCAGTGCTACCGACAGTACCTGTGCTGCCCTCTATGTAGGAATCATTCAGCAGTAAGTTTGGCTCCGACGGTCGGCCGCTGTTGGTTTTCCTCCACTCGGTGGAGTTGATTAGCGAGTGCCCCCTGGTGACGTTTGTGTTCGCCGCCGCGCCCGAATTGTGACTTAGGTGTCGGCGTCGGCATGTGCTGCCACCCGTCAGCGATGTGCTGACATCACTTTTGTTGTCAGCAGTCTGCTCGCTGTCTCTGGGGACGGTGCCATTGTGCTTATGTGATGACTCGGTCTTTGATCCGCTCGACTTCTTTGACTTGCTGGTTCTACACACACAGCACATACGTTTAGTTACGTCTGTAACTACCATTACATCTCCCGCGCAATACGATACACTTCATAAGTTCACATTATCATCTACCTTTTGAAATGTACAAACAAATGTTTAAACAAATTACAAAGAGTTATTTCTTTATTCAAACTATTGCACAACTTTGTTCGAAAAAAGTACTACCTGGTACATGAATGTAAATTTCCATAGGACCTTCCACAAAATTGTTATTTCTATCACAACACATTTCTAAGATTACATGGTTACCATGGTTACCATCTTGCAAACTGATGTGTCATGTGTGACTTGCTTTTCATACAAATGCAATACACTAGGAACCTTTTCAAGATACATTGAGCTCTTTGTATTATGAATTACAAAGATAATAAAACAGTTATTAAATACGACTTTTCACCCACAGCTGAACAAATAATGACCTGTTTCCCTCTTCTGACTGCAGCTAGAGTGTAATATTCACAGGCCGTTACTATGACACAAGACCCAGGGCCATATAATTGTTAACTGTCCCAGCCAGAAACAACTATGCTTAAAACATCAACTGTGCACAGTAAAATGTCACTGAATGTACCATGTACATGTGATTATGTGTATGTTATAATGATTATATAATTATATAAATACATCATACATGACATGCTGTGTCACCCCTGTATGCACATTAATTGTATAATGTTTACAGTAAACTTTTGTTATGTAGAAATGGAGTGGGAATTCGAATTTGAATTGAATCGTAATAGATGGAACTGGAAAAAAGGAATTGAAAAAATTTGAATTTGAATTGAACAAAAGGAATTGAAAGGAATTGGATCAGAAAATGGAATTGATTGACTGTAATTGACACCAGCCCTGGTGACTCTGTGATACCACGCGACGCGACGCGACGCGACGCGACGCAGGACAAGACTTCTGAGTTCTCTCACCTGGACCGGTCAGTGTCAGTGCGTCGCTGTTTATTTGACTCCGACGATGACACGATGT
Organism: Ridgeia piscesae; assembly: GCA_025642075.2. Classification (NCBI taxonomy): domain Eukaryota; kingdom Metazoa; phylum Annelida; class Polychaeta; order Sabellida; family Siboglinidae; genus Ridgeia; species Ridgeia piscesae. The sequence continues at coordinate 616,549 of JAODUO010000074.1, read as the reverse complement.
GTGCGTGGGCTATTCCAAGAACAATCATGAGGCCAATTGGTATACACAGGTGGGCGATTGACAGTGACTGCAACAGGTGAAACAGAGCACGTTAGTTACTATTTACAGCCCTGGACTGTACATGTTATTTGTCCTCGTTACTAAACCACCTTCGCTTTGTCCTAGTTAATTAATCGCCTGTACTTTGTCCTCATTACTGAATCGATTGTATTTTTTCCTAGTTACTGAATTGACTATTTTCTCATAGTTACTGAAATGCTGCTTTGTCCAAGTTACCGAATCCACTATACTTAGTCACAGTTACCAAATCCTCTGTACTTTGTCCTAGTTACCAAATCCATTGGCTGAGAACATAACAGTGCAGATGCCCGTATATAGCATCCACTGGCAACTCCTGAATCCAAATAGTATAATTACAAGTCTGATCACTGACACAGAGCAGTGAAAGTGTATTTTATAATAACCACTTCCCAAACTTTACTCATTCATCAATCAACCAGGAGTGACGAAAACTGAAACTGCTAATTTTAGAATGGCAACAACATGAGGCTTATCCTATCTTCAGTGTTTCCATGGTGCAATCTAAAGACTTATACAACCAGGACACTCTGGCATGCACAGGTGGTTCTTATGACCAACAAGTCAACACCAAGTGTAGATCCACAAACCTGCAGCCATTTTCTTTCTGCCTGTTTGCTTGTCTCTGGGTAGCGAACCTAATGAAAAAACATGTAATTTATCATCATCATCATCATCATCATCATCATCATCATCATCATCATCATCATCATCATCATCATCATCATTTTATTGACAAATTATGACAAGGATTGCTGCACATTTATTTATTCCACAGATGATCAGTGTTAGAATGATACTAGATTTGTTGAAATATCTTTTAAAATGCAGCGTTGAGAAACAGCCGTAAATTGGGCTATCTAAAAAAAACAGCCATAGCAACAAAATATTTAGTGTTATCAATTGCCCACTGTGTGGCTATCGACTCGACCTAGAGATTAATTATGAATGATTTGCTGGTTGGCTCTGGCAATGCGCCTGCATGATCGGCAGACAAATAAAGGATGACTAGATCGAATAAATTACCTTTAACAAATTACTGAACAAATCAACGAAAAATCTGGTATTCTGTTGCAAAACTGAGTGTGGTCAGAATTCTGTTAAAATCGAGCCTCGTCTCACATAAGCAAATCACATAGACAGGCATCGCGGCAGCAGAGAGAAGCTACCAGCGGTGTGTCTGATGCAGTCTGTACGCCTCTCTCACCTCTACTTCCTCAAGCGATGCATCGCTGGTGTAATAGACACCAAGAGTAAACACTTGCATCGCGTAGAGAAACAACAAGCCCATGCCGATGCGATCTGACGTCTGCTGCTGCCACCTGGTGAACAAATGTTTCACATTGCTGTACAGAAAGCATCCATTATAGAGTGAGTTTTGCAAAGGGCACAAGATTAGTATTGCTGTCTTGATGTCAATTGAAAGCATATTTTTGGCAAAGAATAACTCACTGGAAATACATTTTAGTGTTCCCCCTGCTAAAATTATGATGAGCGAGGTGGGCCACCTCGGTATTTTTCTGGGCCACCTTGTTCAAAACATGCCAAAATTGCCACCTCACAGCTATTTCTTGCTATAAACACACTTAAACCCTAAGCACCTCGTGGATATGCATTTGTAATATAATATGCAACAGGGAAACTGTTAAAATACCCTTCAGAATGCACCATTTTGAAGGTAGTTTTTAGAAGTTCTAGGCCTCCAGATCTACATAGATGCCTACAGTGCTTGCTGAGTCCATCCTACCACTTCACCCATCATTTTACTCAGGGGAAACACTGCATTTCACAGGTCATGTGTAAGATGTTATACTGTATACTTAAATACTTTTTGTATATTATCATTATTTATAGTTTAAAATTTGACTGCTGACACATGACACATCCAGCAGCTGACAAATACATCACAAATGTTCAAAATGCCACAATCATAAAAATAAAATGTAATATATTTACTAAAATACATTGTGGAACGAACCACCAGCTTACATTATTGCAAACAGATCATTATAAAACTAATACAAACAGTTTACTGTCAACGTATAGATTCCCCAACTCATTACAAACCATTGAATGTAGAGAGGCAGAAATACGACTTTGACCAGTCCACGAATGGTCACTTGGAACCACCCACGTGTTGGCTTGGCCTTTGTAAATGTCGACCCTACAATGCGTAATAGTTCAAACATATGTTGACCTATCAGTCTCTCATTATTGCTGGCACACGGTAGCATCACACAAAGTCACTGACGTATGGGCGGCTTTGTTAAGCTACATTTTGTTAAGCCACAGAAACAAATACCAGACTGAGAAACTCTGTCAAGTGAAACTTGTCATCACTGAGTGCTAGATAATTAAAGTTGCTTGAAAGACCTGCTGTGTGTGTGTGTGTGTGTGTGTTGTGTGTGTGTGTGTGTGTGTGTGTGTGTGTGTGTGTGTGTGTGTGTGTGTGTGTGTTGTGTGTGTGTGTGTGTGTGTGTGTGTGTGTGTGTGTGTGTGTGTGTGTGTGTGTGTGTGTGTTGTGTTGTGTGTGTGTGTGTGTGTGTTGTGTTTTGTGTGTGTATGCACGTGCATGTGTGTGCATGCGTGTATATCTGCGTGTGTGTCTGCAAGTGTCTGTTTTTATGTGCATGTGTCAGATACTGTGTGCGTGTATGTGCTTGTGTATGCACGTGTTAGTGTGTTATCCTGTCCTGACCTTTATGTAGAATACAATTTTGGCCAGTCACAAATGTTATGGTAGACACATGCATGTTAACTCACAGTCAACATGAGCCAGTTGAGACATGTGTTATGACCCGAAATAAGCTATGAACACACATATGATACCCATAATTGATGATAAATTATAAATTATTCTTGAAGACCTTTTTACCTTGCCCATCCACCACACATCCAGTGTTATTTTTGCCCATCCAAAATGGGTTTTACCATCCAAATGATGTGGACGGGTCTCTGCATAAAGTCATGTAGTACATACATGCTGCGAACAATATTTAATATTAATTGTGAGGGTGTACATACAAACTACCACGGGTAACATCCACGGGTAAGACATCTTCCATTTCGAGAATCAAGACAGTTATAGCTTTTTACTGCATTGACAGTAACCAGGAATAGCCACTCAACATATGGCGATGTGAATGGTCGTATTTTATCGGTTGAATTCATCTAATGGAAGAAAAAGAAGTACACACTCACCTCTAACGAGATCAACATCAATCAGCTCTGACTTCACCCTCCCCGTCTTTTTGGGCACATTGTGGAACCCCTGCATGAGACACAACTACGTCACTGTGACATGTCCACTGTAAGAAGATCTTGGCTAATGCAAGAAGGTGTAATTCCTTACAATAATTTTACACCATCCCCGAGCGCCACGTGTTACGGTGGTTGATTGCATCACTACCAGCCTTCTCTACCCCCGGCTCATCCCTTTGAAAAAACCCTCTTTTAAACGTCAGCCAATGAATTCGTCCATGGTCAGCGTCTGCCGTGTAATATAACTTTGGATGATTTCAGCCACATGCTGCTTGAGTTACATGCAATGTCTAGGACCTTAATGGGATTCCCATAAGTTGTATATCTGTCTTCCAATTGGGGAGGATATTTATGCTATTCCGCTGACCGGTGTACGTGTAGTAGTGACTGGAGAGGTCAGTTACTATAATCATATAATTTGATTCTTCACACCCGCCAGCTTTACAGAGACAATCAGCCAGGGGCAGTTTCAACCTCTGTCTCACAAGGACAGTTTATACTGCTACGTTACCTGTGTTAGACTTCTTTGTTAGACTATACTAGTCACTGTTAATTTACCAATGGTACTATGTCATAGACTGTTTAAGTCTGTTTATATCAGACTTGTACCTTCAATATTTATGAACAAACAAAATATTATTACTGTATGAACTATTTTGCAAGTAACAGGTACATAAATCATATCTTGACATACTCAAATAAATATGTTCACACGTCACAATTGTTTATTTGTTCAAATTTCCTAGAAAACTGCATACGATCTGTGAAAAACATAAAAGTTGTTCTTTTGTACTTTAGAAGTAATTCAAGAAATACCCAAAGTAGTACTTAACCCAGAACCAGGATATTAGTACTCACCCCAAGAACTCTCTGCTCAACTGACTTCTCCCATAGCTGTTTGTCATAGGCACCGATCTAAAACACCACAACGGAAACATTAGAAATTAATCAGTTAAGAACACACATTGACATAGTTTTACAAAACAGCCACTAGACTGGAAGACAGCATAAATAACTAATATTGGCCTCAGACAATCATAACATGTGGATCAAACTAACCAGTATACTGTAGCATAAATAACTGAACAATGAATAAAACAGAAACATATTATTTTACAGAAACAAACGGACATGAAAAAGTTACTTATATAATTGGAAAACTGTCTGCAAAAACTAGCATCTGTTTGAGCAAATTTTCGTTGCACTTGAGTATATATTTTAAACCTAATAATATCTGTATCTAATTTGACATTGATATAAGGATGGTACACTATGCTAAACAGGTTAGAATATCTTGTGGATAGTGGACTAGAAAAGTTATGCAGGTAGGTTAATTTGTTTGACCTAGTAATCATTTGGCAACACGTCAAGTCATAAAATACGTTATGTTCTGCTCAAATACAAAAGAAAACAAATTACATCTCATTTCTAGAACAAAGCATATGCACATTTATACACAAATTATTGCAAATAAAACTAACTGCGGTGCACTTGCATTAGGCTGCAGATTGGTGCTGCCTACTTACAGGGTCCCAGCTATGGTCATTAGCTTACACCTAGCCACAGAGCAATCACTTGCTTACAGTGGTGACATCTGGAGGACTGCTTAATACTTGAGTATCTCTGATATGAGAACGGCTCTCCAGAAACACAACGCCTACCTTGAACATGTAAGTAAATAAGTTTAAATAATTCCTGCTTTTTTAACACATCATAAATTGGTAGATCAGATGTCACTGGTCTGAGGAAGCTAATGAACACAGAAAATGGCAGAGCTTTATATAGTGACCCGTCCACCTGTCATTTGGACGAGTAATTTGGACAGGTGGAAATATTACTGGACGTGTGTAAGAAATTACACATACAAATATTTAAAAAAGTCATATATATATTGTCAAGTATGCTTTGAAAATGGATGGCACATGTGTGATTATAGTTTACTTCATGTCATAATATACATCTCAACAGACTTGTGTGTTAAAGGCCTGGAAAGATGCAAATAAACATTTCCTCGCAGTTAACACTGCCTAAAAATTAACACCGCCTTGCAGTTAACACTGCCTCAACATTAACACTTCCTCGCAGTTAACACTGCCTTAAAATTAACACTGCCTTGCAGTTAACTCTGCCTCACAGTTAACACTGCCTCATAATTAACACTGCTTTGCAGTTAACACTGCCTCAAAATTAACACCGCCTTGCAGTTAACACTGCTTTGCAGTTAACATTGCTTTGCAGTTAACACTGCTTTGCAGTTAACACTGCTTTGCAGTTAACACTGCCTCACAATTAACACTGCCTCGCAGTTAACAATGCCTTGCAATTAACACTGCCTTGCAATTAACACTGCCTTGCAATTAACACTGCCTTGCAGTTAACACTGCCTCTTTGGAGGATTTATACAGTATTAATGCAGACCTGTGCTTGCATCAATTCTAAAAATTATGGGAAACTTGTCCAGTGGAAACATACTCTGCTCATTATATGAGTCTGCAGGAAAATGTGGGAGTCCAATCTCCCATGTGTTACATCTCTAGCACCAATATACAAGGACTCATGGACCCCCTTAAAAATCAAAGCGTCTAATACATAATATTATGTAAGTTAGCACATGTAAGTGATTGCATAATTACCTTTTCCTGATAGAAAGCCACAGCCTCGTTGATAAGCTCCATGGTGTGTCAAAGGAGTATGCAACTGTTCACTTCAGTATAACAGCGCATCACTCTCTGCTGCAAGAACAAAACCATTTCATTGACAAACAGCGTCAGCACACATAACTTGTTCAGTGACCGAAGCCAAATCAAAATGTAGCAATTAATATGGAGTAACTGACAATAACACTAATATCACTAAAGCCGTATTGGCGGTTTAACTCAGCTTGAACTTGGGTTAATCCATTCTGACTGAACCCTCTTACTGACACTTGTAATGTGAGTTTGACATTCATTAACTTCATGAAGAAAGGAACTCTTACGCCAATAGGATTCACTGCAGGACCAGGCACTAGTCTAATGAAGGAGCTAAGAATGTTGTTAATGCTGAGATTTTGACCTAGTAAATGAGACCCCTTATCAATAAGCAAACATAGCAGTTTACGCAAACTTGAAGTTCATGTCACTTCATCATAATCCATAACCTTTGCCACTTTTGATTGGCTTATACAACTGTGACATCACTTCAATAAACACACTAAATTATAGCAATCACTCCCATTTACAAACTGTTTTTACCACCCTTTTAACATATGACCAAATTTGGGGTGTCAGTTGTGTAAGATGATGATATTATATTGTGAATGGTGTACTATTCACCAGTCTTAAGCATGTTTTGATTTTAGAGAGAAGTATTCATGTGTGAGGTCATCAAGAGATGTCTGGATGTTAAGGTGGTCAGCTTTATTTCAGTTGAAGACGTTACATTCTTGGTGATGTTTGTGCCTGGGCGAGATGTTTACATCAAGGATGACTGTGCTAAGGTCTGCTATGCCATCTACTATATTTAGTTTCATTACAGGGCTTTATGCATGATAAAATTATTGCCAGTCACACATGTTTTGGTGGACACATGGATGTTAACTGTTAAGCCAGTTTACAAACTTTTAAATGTGTCTGATGACCTGAAATGGACTACAAACACACATGTGACACCATTTTCACTCACTTTCCAGGCATAACTAACAATATCTATGGTTTTGGAAGACCTTTTTTACCCATCCACAACCCGTCCACCATATTTCTACCCGTCCATATTCGTTTTTACCTGTCCAAATGACGGGTGGACGGGTCTCTACATAAAGCTATGTTTCATTATCAACCCAGGTCTATTTGTGAAGACAAGAATCTAGGATATTGTTGGAATTTCCCTGTTTAAGTGTGGGTTCATTGACATGTTGGATTAGTCCATGTTCCTCTACGAGAGAGAGAGTAGTTTGTTGGCAGCAACTGTACTATATCCACTGTTAGGTGTGACATGGTGATTTTCCCAATTTATGTTAGGAAGGGTGAAATCGCTAGTAATTATGGCATTATGTATGTTAATCTTTGTTCCTTGAAAGTCATGTGGGGTACAATAAGGATGGAACGTATATTCGATTCGTATTCAAAAAATTTCCCATTATTCAAATCAAAATTTTGCAGCTATATAAACGAATATTGCTTGAATATTTTCCTTCATGTCCTCTGCCACAAAATGGGTACATGTACTGGGCAATCTTTTACTTTCTGACTTAACTATGAAAAAGACTACAACCACCAAACTACTCCTCACATATCTTATATGTATACACACACTAGGTTACAAAATAAAATCATTAACATTACTTAAACAAATAAACTTCACAAAACAAACTTGAGTAAAACTCGCCAGCAACGCAGTGTCATGGCCATCAGTGGTGGCTACACATAGCTTACCATAAAATGGGTATTGGGTCGAGAGGTTGTTTGTTAGCAGTGCCGGGTTAAGGTTTGAGGTTAGGGTTTCAGATAAGTTTAGGATTAGTTAAAGTTAGCTAAGGTTTATTTAGGGTTACAGTTACTTTAGGGTTGGCATAAAACCAGAATTTTTTTTCGAGGTCATTTATTTAGACGCCTGTAATAAATTACAGATTTTACAGTAAGCGCTGAACTCCGCGTAGCCGCCGTAGATCATGATGAGATTATCGCTAGTTTGTTTTCATAATTTTATTCTTTACAGGAATGTAAATTATTTTATTTTGTAACCTAGCACTTGTACATAAGATATGTGAAGGTAGGTTTGGTGGCTGTACGAAGTCGTTTTCATGGTTAGGTTATAAAGTAAACAAAAATATCAATGTGTACGGCACGATGCTGATGGCTCCGACACGGACTTGTGCCCATGTCCACGCAATGATGCTGCATCTCGGCAGGACATCTCGACGCTGTTCAGTATTCTAATCGAATTTGAAGCCACTGAATATTCGTATTCAATTATTATTATAACAACATGCATGCATCGCAATTCTTTCTTACCTGCTCATATAATACTGCAAGTCTTTCGCAAATTTGCAGAGCAGTGGCGTCACTGCTCTGCGAATAGTGGCGAATGTGACCTTATTCGCAGAGCTGCGAATAGTCTCATCCTTCTTTGTAATGCTTTGGCAGTTTATGAGGATGGACCTGAAGTTTGGTCTCTTTTTCTGTTTATAGGTTTCCTTGTTATTTATTGTATTGTTATTAGTTGTTTTGTTCAAGTTGTGGTTGTTGCCTCTGTTGATAGACCTGCCGTTTTCTTTTATGGTAATCTTTATTTTATCAACGTAACAAATGTCTCATCTTTTAAATAAAAAAAGTGCAACATTCACATTGATTGGTACAAGCTGACTTTTCTGGTCGACTGTTGTTGAACTTGTTTCGATGCTTAAGCCTTAACAATTCGTAAAGAAAACGAGGTTGCTATTATATCGCTAGCAAAGGCAAAACCCGAAACGTCAAAACTACAACATACAACTACAAGCAAGGCAACACTGCCAATCGCCGAGTCGGACGACAAAATACATCGACCAGTCAAATCTTTTACTCACCTTTCTCTGCGTATGTAACACAGCTTTACACTTTATGGTCAGCACACATGCACAACACGCTTTAAAACTGGTACATCACATAATTATCTTATATATGCTTCATTTCATTTTTTAAATGCATATATTTATCACAATAACCATCTGTCCCGACATATTTTGACAGCAACCACGCAACCTTGACATTTGCCAGCATCTATAACGTGCCAGCAAACTGTTTACTGCTTTGTACACTTCAGACACCCCGCATAGCTTAGTTCATTTTCACCTCCATTACTAGGTTTATCTCGAATGTGGGGGTGTACCCCTTTTGCTTTCTTTGAAATATTATACATTTCTTTCAGTTGTGTATTATTGAGAAATTATATCCAAATTGAATTTTAACTCCTGTGCCAAGTTGCGCAGCCGTTTATTGTATTTATTCAATCAGGTGAAACGACTATAATTTAATGCCGCTACATGCACTGAAATTATACTTTACAGGAATGGTTCAACCACTAATTTACTACAGGTTTGTTATAATAGGGAAACTGCGGACACAGTTTGCTGATGAACGTGCATAATGATGAAACAATATGCACGGTAATTTTGAAAGTAAAACTAAAAACCGGCGACAGATTTCAAATTCAACTGTGACATGCACAGTTTCGTACTCTAGCATAAGATGGCTGCCAATTGATATTCGGATACGTTATTTCACTTCCGTAGTAATGTATAATGTCATACGTGGGCACGCTCCTGTCTTCCTCATTGGCATTGATATGTTCATGTTAAACAAAAGTGTGCACGATTATCACACCCGGCGCCGCAGCTGCACAAATGTTCAACAATATACAACCTGTCCTTAGGCCAGCGCACATTTGCTTACAGGGGTGCGAAACTTTGGGGTATCTATCCCGGAATGTGTAAGAAATCCGAATAGTGTAGAAACCTTTAAAACACACTGTTTAAGTTTCCCGTGAAGGATGTGCACAAGGTTGCATGCATTCCCCGGTGTCCAGTCTGAGTGATTGTTTGCGTTTGGCATGTAGATTGTTTGTATTCATTCATTTTATACGGTTGTTGGTCGTAGTACTAGTAGTATCCAGTAGGGGTCATTATTTCAAACAATCAGATCTTTATTGTCATTACTATTATTATTGTATTGAAGTGTATGAGTTTGAGCAGTCTGTCGGTCGAAAGCGGACAACAGTCGTTCTTGCGTGCCTGTTAGTGTTAGGAAGTGCATTATATAGGGTGCAAATATCGTTATGCGCCATTGTTGTTATCTATTTGAATTGTAGGTCTGTTGTACTTTGAGTTTGAATTAGTTATATACTTTATATTTTATTTTCAAAAGAGAACGTAACAGTGTCACACTGAATGTTTGTTAACAAATGAAATGGTGAATTGTTTAAATTCATTTTGATGTACTATACATTTTTTATCGTCATGTTTTATATAAATTTATTTTATTATTATAATGTCTTATTAATGTCATTTATTATAATTCTTTTAAATATTATATGTGTATAGTATATTATATGTATAGATGTGTGTGTGTGTGTGTGTGTGTGTGTGTGTGTGTGTGTGTGTGTGTGTGTGTGTGTGTGTGTGTGTGTGTGTGTGTGTGTGTGTGTGTGTGTGTGTGTGTGTGTGTGTGTGTGTGTGTGTGTGTGTGTGTGTGTGTGTGTGTGTGTGTGTGTGTAGTTCATTTATTTTTAAGTAATTGCGGTTTAATTACACATTTAAATAATAATAAATAGGGCCTGTAAGTGGGTCACGATATATGGCGAGACTCCGCGCGACTGGAGCTGATTGGGGACTGGACACAAGAATAATATTCTAACGATGAATGACAGTTGTAACTTCCGACTGATGAATACTAGGAAAATCATGTCATAAATATCTTGTGTTATACCTATCTTATCTTAAATGTCTGATTTAATGTTGAGTTTACACACTATCATAGATATATAGCGATTTACGTAGTGCAGATAATAGACAGGAATTTAGGCCGTATGTGTCTTTTACGTGATTTGCATTTTACATTGCTGTCTCAGATCCCTGCGCGCCAGAGGACGTCAGTATATATAGGGTCTACCACGCAGCTATAGCACATTAGGAGTATGACTGGTTGTGTGATACTTTTGAGTGATTTCAGCCACACGTTGCTCGTGTTAAGTACTTCACTTAGTTGCAACGTTTGGGATGTGGAAGCAAATATTCGATTACATAAATCCGTTCAGCTGCTCCGTGAGAAAGGGTTAGTATATTATGCTGGAATTTCACAGAATGGTTATGATGGATATCACTTTAAATAAAAGACGTGAACAAATATGTCAGTGGTGGAGTTGGGTCCTTTTAGAATCAAGCAGTCTTTTTGTTTGGCAATAATAGTATGCTACAAAATAATACAGCATATCATTCCACGTGGCATATATAATTAAGTTACATGTTAGGTAAGTAATAAGTTGCTGCCAAGCAGAATAAAGGTACTGTGAGACCTATCTTTTATGTCTTCCCGCCACCTTGCCTTGTTTTGACTGCCAATTGCGCAACGCAAGGACACTGACTGCACAGGACATGCCATCTCGCCCATTGTCATCTGATTCCCAACCAGTATCTGTATATCGAACATCTGTAGCAGTTAGCTGTACAATAAATTGTTGTGTCTATTCTGTGGAGACTTGCAGAAACCTTCACGACACGCCATCTTCACCACAGATAAGATCAGCTTTATTGCCATGTTTTCATTGCAGTTACAATAAAACATTGGAATGCGTTAATTGTAAGGTTGGATCGTCGTACAAGCATGTTCACAATCATGTTAATGCCATTACTTTACATAAACAAAAATTAAAAACAATCATATACAATAGGTCCAGCTCTGTAAAAGGTCCGCATGATCTGTGTGGTCAAACCAAAATTATCTAACCTTTCTTAGAAAGTACAGCAGCTGCTGCTGTGTGCATGGTCCTTTTTTGATAATAGAATCAACATTTAGCTACCATTTAAGATTAGTTGAGACTGTCAACCAAGAAACTTAACATGTTGGACAATTTCAACTGTCCTGCCATCGATCGAAACAGACGAGAGGAGAGAAGTTTTCTTCTAAAATCCCAAATCATTTCTTTTGTTTTTGTTGAGCAGATCTCGCGCTGTTCTCACGGCTGACGCAGTAGCGACTGGCAAATTCCTCTGCTAAAATATTACAGTTTGACTGCGCTCACTTCAACAGTTTGCGGGGATGATCAACTGTAGCGCAACGATCCACGAGAATGGCGCATCGTGTTGTTCTTTCTACCGTCAGCTCACCACTTACGGCAGCCTAACAACGAGGTTTATATAACTCAGTCTCGAGGCTCGAACTGTTCGACGAAGTTTCATTTGCCTTATCGTCGAGCCATTTGCTTATTGCTTCTGCCTGCTCCATTTCTCTTTGAAGCCGCTTCGGGAGTGCACCACTGATCATATCCGTGATCCTCTTCAGCTCCCATTTATCAAAATCTGAGCTCTTCAAGTTCAATGCGTCAACATCAAGGTCAGCCATTCGTTGTATTACCAAGCGATACAGATGGATACCCTTCACGCCACGAAGACCTGTTGGGCTGAGTTTTTTCTGGTCTTCACTAGTATACACCGGTATAGTGAACCCAGGTTTGTCGTTATTGTAAATCGACTCCATCAGGCATTCGTCTTTTTGCAGTTGGGTAAATCTGCCTTCTCGGAACGAGTCTGTGATGTACAGAAACGCAAAGTTACTGCGTCTAATGGCCTCTCCCAAGTGACCGATCATGGGTTGTATCCATGTGAGATGCTGGTCAATGGTACACACAGTGGCATGTTGGTTCCCCATCTTGATATATTTCTCAATTATAGCTTTAAATGTTAAAGCCTCGTTGCGATCATCTTCGTTGTAGATGAGCGTGATGTCAAACTGGCCTTCCCTCAAGTCTGGCGGCAAATCGTCAGACGTAAGGCGCATGTCTTTGAACCGATGTTCTAATTTAACCATAGCGTCACGAGCTGGATCTGTACGAACAAAAGCGGAAACGCACGATTACGTAAAATTGTAATATATATATATATATATATATATATATATATATATATATATATATATATATATATTATATATATATGAACAAAAAAACATATATATATTCATAGTTCTATCAAGGGTGGCTACGAACACAGGGCTGTTTTGCGATTTAAAATAAGATGTAATATCATTAAATAAGTTGCATGCAAATGCTGTACCTCTGTTCTCGTGAAATATAAACTGTGTCAAATAAATAAGTATCTGGTAAGATCAGTGCTTCTACCATATAAGTATGTATTTGAGTAATTGGCCGATAATTCTGTGCAATGTTCAGGTTAAGTGTAGATTTCTTTAGTATAGGAACAATTAAACCAGTAGTGAATAATGTAGGTACGCCCTGGATAGTATAACAGTGTATAGTGATGCAAGCAGTGAACACAGTAATGAGGATTTGCCATAAATAAGATGTTCAGCAGTTATACCATCGAGTCCCGGTGAGTTATTTTTACGAAAATTGGATATAAGCATGTTGACGTGATCCTGATTTACCTCATGTATACATTTATATTATATATATATATATATATATATATATATATATATATATATATATATATATATATATATATATACGTGTATATATAAATAATTATATATAATGCATATATATATATGCATTATATATATATATAATTATATATATATATTTTATATATATATATAATATATATATATATATATATATATTTGTATGAGCGTTAATTTGTAATTGTTTGAGATACACAGCAATCATAAACAGTTGTCCAGTACTGAGGACGTGTACATGCAAAAAGAGGTCTACCCACATTTTCCGTGGTCCTTGAATCCCGACATCACTCTCTACTACCAGCTGGTGTGACGCAATTCTGTCATCCACCTACAAGACAGCGACACGAACAGTATCGTCAGTTCAGCCATTGATAATATCACATTAGTGTCGTAACCACTTACGAAACTCCAAGTGTATCAACCGAACTCTTTTTCTTCTCTCATGGTCAGCTCATCACTCTGTGTTAGCCTCATGTTTGTGGCTAGAGTACTGACGGTCTACTCCAGAGCGTGCATGTGTTTGTGCGGGTACATGTGTGCGTGCGTGACTGAGTGCTTCCGTGCGTGTGGTTTAGCCGCTGGCACACGCCACTTTATATCATTTCTATTTTTAAAATACGTAAAAAGCACCATTGTTGGACCAGTTCGGGTGTTCCCGTGAGCGGCTTCGGCAATAACTGTCGGCTGCCGTAGTCGGTATTACAGAATGGTCTGCAGAAGGTGCCACCATAACGCAGTATTTTTAATCAGTTTCAGCCGGTAGTTTAACTTTAAACCAGGGTTTAGATCAGTGGTCTACCTTTTTTCATATGCATAAAGCTACTTTAAGATAAGCTACTTTAAGCTAAACAGTGGTCTAACCCATTCGGTTTAAACCATCAACAATTTAGAGTGTGGGGTAGTTTAAAGGTGGTTTAACTATCAGAATTGAGCTATCAGGCACTATACTACAGGACACTCTAGTATATCACATAATATATATATATATATATATATATATATATATATATATATATATATATATATATATATATATTTATATAATAATGTATGTATGTATGTATATATATATATATATATATATATATATATATATATAATGTATATATATTATATATAATGTATGATGTATATATTATGTATATATGTATATGATATATATATATAATATTATATATATATTTACATAATGGAAATTCATTTTCAATAAAAACACATGAACTTTATTTTCAATACAAATACAAAACTTCAAAAAAAGTCCATTACAGTTTAAACTTGATTAAGTTACAGTACCAATAACAATAATAACACCGTGGTCTGATTAGCTTGCTTATTATGGCAAGAACAAACACAATTGTTGGCAAATTGTTATGCTCAACCTACTGGGTATTCTGTCAAATAGATTTAAAATCAGCAACACGCCCACAGTTAAACACAGTACGTGCACGCATGGTAATTAAACTGTTATTGACAAGAAGCAACAACAATGCAGTTGCATTTTAAGTATAACTATGTTACTACATTAATCAGTTAGAGTATTTGAGATAAAATAAAAAGGTAGATTGTTTCATAATTGGTCCGGGAGGGAACTGTTAAATATGTGTGTCTATGTGGTGGTCTATACTTCAGTAGTCATTGTTCTTCGTGTGTTCTTTATCTAATAGTATGATAATAACTATAACCCGATAGAAAGCACGTTTTAATAGGCGCGCACACACAGCTAGGGCGGGTTGTACACAAAACCGGCTTTCAGTCCCTGGGTCTCAAAGTAACAACCTAGCATTGGTACACGAAACCCAACCATCAACACCCCATTTTTTTCTCAAGAACTATTGTCCACATCAAAGGGAATAGTCTTTCTGCGATTTAGGTGGCCTAATCATACGACCATTTCTGGTTGTGACGATCTGTGTAACATCATCGGTCGACTGCACACTGCTGTCGGCGTTCGTTCCCTGATTGTCGACGGGAACAGATTGCACTTGATTCAGCGGATCATCCATAGTGATCGGCTTATCTACGTCGTCATGCATCAGTGTGTCTTGTCAGGTGTTTACGGTTTCTACGTAACACTTGCCCTTGTGAAACAACACCTGTACGAGCGATCACTTTGTTGTTTCAACACATGCGCATCTTTCCAATTTTGCTTGTGCGATGTGAAGTCTCTTATGAGTACAGGGGAACCGTCTTTGATTGGAGGTAAGTCTCCCGCATGGTTGTTGTTGTGGTACTGTGTCGTTCTGAGTTTCCTCTCTTTCTCAGTACGGTTTCATTTGTCATCGGTTCGACCACAGTCCAGCTGCGGTATGACAGACCTCGTGGATCGATGCAACATTCTCTGTATTGGGCTTGTTGTCGTACCAGCTGTAATCGTGTTTCTGTATTCTAACAGCGCAAGTTGTGGATCTGGAGCTGGTTGATTGCTGGAAGTTCCACTCATTGCTGAAGATAGCAAATTCACGTGCGGAAAACTGAGGTCCGTTGTCTGGGTGCACAGGGTTTCTGGTATTCCCAGTCTCGCAAAGCATCTCTTCTGCAGTTAGCAATTTGTTGCCATTCCGTGCCAAAACATACTCTGTCTTGCTCGACGTAGGGTTGCTTCTAGCCCTTGGTGGCTTACATGCAAACGTTTCAGCATGTCTCTAAATGCATACTGATTGGGATTACCACTCTTGGTCCCTTGTAGGCAACACCATCGAGAATCGCTAGTTCATCTCGAAATGTCCACCATGGCCTTACCGATTCTGGAACTTCGGTTACGTCTTCCGGCCAGCCATTCTTGATGACTTCCGATAATTGTTGTAGGAGTTTGTCACGTTTAGTCTCCTTCTGTATCGTGACATTACAGCGCACCTGTCACTGGACAGTCTCTGACTGGGTCGATCGTCTCGAACTGTTGACACTGAGACTCGTGTTTTTGTAGTTGAAACACGTGCTCTCGTGCAGCTGGTTCTTCAGGCTGTTCACAGTTCCGTGTGTGACGTGATAACAAATCAGCAATGATCTGTTCTTTGCCTGGTTTCCATGTCACTGTGAATGCATATCTCTGTAGGGCTAGCATCATGGCTTGTATTCTCTTAGGAGCTGCAAGCAGTGACTTATTCATGATCGCTTCCAGTGGACGATTGTCTATGGGAATCGTGACATTCGGGTGGCCAAACATGTATTGGTCGAAATTGTTCATGGCGACTACGATCGCTAGGCACTCTAACTCTATTGGCGCACAGTTCGACTCACTCTTGCTCAAAGATCTTGATGCATTGGCAACTGGTTTGTCTTCCTGCAGTAATACTGCACCAAGTCCGGCTGTACTAGCATCTGTCTGTATTACGATCGGCTTCCGGCTGTCGTAATATTGCAGAAGTTTCTCCAATGTGAGCATTTGTTTCAAAGTGTCATACGCAGTTCTCTGGTCTACTCCCCAGCAGAACTCTTCATCGGGTAGATTCAACAGTCTCCGCTGTTGCTCACTCTCGCCTGATACGTTCGGCATGAACTTAGCCATGTAGTTCACATGTTTCTGGGCGCTTCCGTGTTTCTGATTGCACACACCTTCTTGGGATCCGGTTTCACGCGTTCTGACGTGAGGATGTGCCCGATGTATGGTAGTTCTGTCATGTGAAATCTACATTTCTTCTTGTTCAGTTTCAAACCACATTTACGAGCTCGTTTGATAATTTTTCTCAAATTGTCATCGTGCTCTGTTTGATCTTTTCCATATATCAGTATGTCGTCTGCCACAACTGAGATACCTTTGAGTCCTTTTAAGTCTTTTCTGGAACTCTTCTGGTTCGGTCGAAATACCTAATGGCATTCGCTTTCATTTGTACCTGCCGTAGGGGGGTCCAGAATGCAGTGAGATGACTTGATTTGTCAGACAATTTCACTTGTAAGAAACCGTCTTTCGCATCACATAAGCTGAACATCTTGGCTTCTGCCAACTGAGCGCCTGATTCAGGTTTTGTGGATCAAGGCATATAGTCGGACAGTTCCGTTCGACTTTCGTACTGGTTGCAAGTGACTTATGCATGAAATCGGCGATTCTACCTGCTCGATGATACACTGCTTTGTTAGTGTGACTAACTTGGTTTTAACCTCCTCCATTATGGAAAGAAGGTCGCACTTGCAACTGGTGTGATGGACTCATTTATCTCAAGGTCATATTCACCCGGCAAACATCCAATACCCTTGAACACACTTTAATTCTCTGCAAGAATGTTCTCGAGTGGCTCGTCTGCAACCATGTGAACTGAGTCATTGACTGTGATGAGATTGAGATCAACGCACGCTTTTAGGGATAGCAGACTGTGTTGCTTTATCTCCATCACCAAAAAGTTCAGTGTATATGTTTGCAATTCATGTTGTCTGTTACTGGCATAGTACACCAACCGTCGGGTATAACCTTGGAGTCATCATACATCGTTATTGCTTGTGTTGACTCGCGGTCAGTCGCGGTTTACCCATCTTGGCAAAATCTCGGCGTGTCAGCATATTGCGTGTTGCCGCAGTATGCAGCTGAAATTCCAGGTTTTTTAACCTTGCCGTTCGCTACTGTTACTGTCGCGATCATATTCCGGTCATATTTCGTGACGTGTATGCAGTTTGTTGATTCATCTGATGAATAGTTACATTCATTCCTTAAATTCTTCACTAGGTGAGCTTTCGCTGTTCTCACCGACACCGTACTATTGCAACATTTTGCAAAGTGATTCATCTTTTTGCACTTGAAACACTCCTTACCGTATGCTTTGCACTTTCTGTTAGGGTGTTGCTCCCCACACTTACTACAGTTCTCTGCATTGGCGGTTACAACGGCAGCCCATTAAATCCTCAGGCATGTATGTGGGGCTGAAAAGTGCTGCCACCTCTCAATGTTAGAGCGCACATCTGCAGGCCCCTTGTGTATATGAAAATAATAGTTAGACCAGTGCCGTGGTTTTGCTATGGACTAATAACCACCCTGCCCATGCATGGCTATGTAATTATATATACGTTGGTTATAATATGCAAATCCATGTGTTCTTATATTCGTGAACATGTTCATCATCAAGATTCAGGTTGGAAGAATAAATAAAAATGATCAAACAAGCTAGATTTCTGATTTCACAACTATAAATATAATATTGGCCATACTTTACTCACATCGACATTTCGACCACCATCGGTGAATGTGGTATTTAGATCATAATAGCTACCGTAGACACGTAGTCATAGTAAGTTATTAATTTGATGCCATAAACTAAGGGCATACTTTTTTATAATATAAAGCCAAAAAGCCCATAATTAGTATAACAAATATTTATGATATATGTATATATATCGCGATCATGTATTCGTCATTCATGAGTCATGACTGAGTCATGCCATGGAAACGAAAAACCTTAGGTTAAATAATGTATACCTACCTAGTTTGTAACTAATATATAACTATTATTAGTACGAATTCTTGAAACTTATTGGCAGGCGATGTCGTCATCCGAGTATATATATATAGAGCTGGCTAGTTTCGCTCTTCCTGGTTGCAGTGTGGTTTCACGTCCGTCATATGGCGCCACACGT
>JAODUO010000074.1:517500-592500 GCA_025642075.2 Ridgeia piscesae | reverse complement strand
GAACCTGGCTACTGTCATCTGGTTTAGGTTCAGCCACCCACAGCAGTCTCTGGCCTGGCACATGTTGATTACACGAGATTGTCTTCTCCTGGCTGTCTTCTGACCCCTGTTATGGATGGAGAGAAAGTAAAATAACGAGATGTGGCACAAATAAAATATTCCAGTGGATTCTAACACAACATGTAATAATACCATGACGACTGAATATATTCAAACAAATAAAAATAGTTCAGTTATCAGCCGACTCAAACCATGCTGTGGTCAAAGGTCAATATACCTATAGTCAGTGGAATGTCCAAATAGGTACCCGAAAATTAATAAAATAGAACTATTTTTGCAAATATTTTCAGTGTCCAAAACATACAATGTCCAAATAAATAAAGCACACTGTCATGGCGGTATCTAGATTTGCCTCCATTCTGTATTTAAAAACTGGTTGCAAAAGCATGACAATAATAAAACCAACGTCTGGAACTATTTTTGTAGATCACGGTATTCGTTTTACAATTACATCAGCAACAATTTAAATCTTGAACCCACCATGATCCAAATCTTGCATGGATGAAATTAAGAAATTCTAAAACTATGAATCACCCTTAAATTAACCAGTAGAATGTCTACACAGTATTAGCCAAACACAGATAAAACTAGACGGAGGCAAAGACATATTCAGAAAGAAAAATCAACATCCTGAGACTGCCTCTCTGTGTTATGATATAGATACTTGCTAAAACTGGTACCTATGGCATATTGCATGACTTATGGCAATACCTTTACTGTTGATGTCCCGTTCTCATGCAGTGCCCTCTGGTGGTTCTCCCAGGTACCAATGTCGTAGCTATACAGAGCTTCAATCCATTTCCCGTAGAATTCTCGCAATTTATGTCCACTAGACCAGGAAACAAGAAACAATTCATTAGAAATTTTAACATAGAATGATTAGCGGCAAATATAACCACCATGTCAATATTGCAATTTATTTTCATTTTGGTAATTAACAACAAAACTGAAAACAAAAGATCCATCTATGAAATAAAACTACAGTGAACGGACATACCCATATATTTTAGATGTGATCATGAGTTGTTAAATGCATATCCTTTTTAAGGACAATAAAGTAAAGTGAAAGTGAAATTGGCATATAAAACTTCTTTTAGTTTTGCAAAAGCATAATATATTGAATAATAGACTGAATGCCAAATACAATGGCAGCAGGTATGACAAAATAAATAAAGTATAAGCATAAATAACGTTCATGTTCACTACTGAATGTGTTGACAACAGGATCCTCTACCTGCTGTCATAGACTCCCCCGTCAATGATGTGCAGGTCTTTGCCAAACCATCCACATGGCTTGAAGTTGACGATTGATTTGTGCTTTGTCTTGTGGTTGATAATTTCCATTGAGCCGTACTGAAGAGAAAGTGTAATTATTAATAATGTTACACACGTTCGTTAAGACAGTGAGCTCCTAAAGAAAATGCCTCATTAAAGTTAATCTGTCATTAAGTATAAGGAGCTTCTTAAATAAAACAACCGCCATGTCACAAAGGACACTATTTCAGTGACACACCAACAAAAATATATCTGGTGGCGTATCCTGGTGGTGATAATTTTCGGTACATAACTTATGTCATAAGATCACTGCTGAGGAATTAAATCACAAACTGATGCTTATGAGCTGATAGGAATGTTGGTGAAATCTAATCGTAGTGAGTAGCGATGTCATTGGTTCTAAACAAAAAACTTAAAGACAAAGTGGTGTGAATTTTTGAATATCTTTCAAACTACATGCAGTATATTTTCCTATTAGGAAAAGTAATGTTCTTGTTAAATAATGTACCAAATTTGAAGTCTGATGATAGTAAATTCATATCACTGCACCTGCTCAAACAGGGTAATTTGCCTGTCGCCAAACACTCAGCCTGGCAATTGTTGCCTGTGTCACTGTATAAAGCACTGCTGGGCACGACTTGTCTTTATACGTGGAGTGCAGCAATGTGACCTGTTGTTTCAGACTGTACGTGAAATTTTAATTGTGGAATGTAATATTTTTATATCACCACAAAGACAACAATCTTTCCTACAAATATTTGTTGCTACATGTACGTAGGAATTTGTGTTACTTTTCGAGTTAATGTTGATTAAACACTGCGAATGCTCAACATTTCATTACAGCAGCAGCTTATGTATTGCAGAATTATACATCTGCAATGTTCAAACGACAATAACTGAAAAACTAAAACTAAATCTTAGTTCACCTAGTAAAAAATGTTTACATAATTATGATTATTATATTAACAGTAATATAAAAACATTACATTCTGTGATTGCAATTTCAGATATGGCCCAAAACACCAACCCACATAGATGGCACCAGACCATTGAGAAAATGTATAGACAAACACAAACAAAATGGTAGATGGAAGTGTCTAAACATGATTTCACTAGCAGGATCTCTATGTAGATCAGATTGGGAATAAAACTGTTGTTACGACTTAATATTTAATTAACAAATCAAGAGAGAAGAGAATGCTTTCTTTCAGCAGGTTTCTCACATGTTCTATCCACAGTTTGCCGACAATGATGTTGTGGACACAGCAGTTGACATTCTGCCACGTGTACACTTCTTCATGTCTGCAAAACGAAAGTGAAACCAGTCAGACATACCTAAAAATTACATTTCTATCAATTCAAATTCTAGTCAGTTAAAAATTAAACAATGTAGGGCCAATATGATGGTCTCTGATGTTCGTGGTATCTCAAAGAATGACCTATTGTGGTCCTCAAGGAAGGACCTACATGATGGTCTCTGTTGACAGTGGCCTCTCAAAGAATGACTTACTGTGGTCCTCAAGGAAGGACCTACATGATGATCTCTGTTGACAGTGGTCTCTCAAAGAATGACTTACTGTGGTCCTCAAGGAAGGACCTACATGATGGTCTCTGTTGACAGTGGTCTCTCAAAGAATGACTTACTGTGGTCCTCAAGGAAGGACCTACATGATGGTCTCTGTTGACAGTGGTCTCTCAAAGAATGACCTACTGTGGTCCTCAAGGAAGGACCTACATGATGGTCTCTGTTGGTAGTGGTCTCTCAAAGAATGACCTATTGTGGTCCTCAGGGAAGGACCTACATGATGGTCTCTGTTGACAGTGGTCTCTCAAAGAATGACCTATTGTGGTCCTCAGGGAAAGACCTACATGGTGGTCTCTGTTGACAGTGGTCTCTCAAAGAATGACTTACTGTGGTCCTCAAGGAAGGACCTACATGATGGTCTCTGTTGACAGTGGTCTCTCAAAGAATGACCTACTGTGGTCCTCAAGGAAGGACCTACATGATGGTCTCTGTTGACAGTGGTCTCTCAAAGAATGACTTACTGTGGTCCTCAAGGAAGGACCTACATGATGGTCTCTGTTGGCAGTGGTCTCTCAAGGAATGACCTACTGTGGTCCTCAAGGAAGGACCTACATGATAGTCTCTGTTGGCAGTGGTATCTCAAAGAATGACCTATTGTGGTCCTCAAGGAAGGACCTACATGATGGTCTCTGTTGGCAGTGGTCTCTCAAAGAATGACCTATTGTGGTCCTCAAGGAAGGACCTACATGATGGTCTCTGTTGACAGTGGTCTCTCAAAGAATGACTTACTGTGGTCCTCAAGGAAGGACCTACATGATGGTCTCTGTTGACAGTGGTCTCTCAAAGAATGACCTACTGTGGTCCTCAAGGAAGGACCTACATGATGGTCTCTGTTGACAGTGGTCTCTCAAAGAATGACCTATTGTGGTCCTCAAGGAAGGGCCTACATGATGGTCTCTGTTGACAGTGGTCTCTCAAAGAATGACCTATTATGGTCCTCAAGGAAGGACCTACATGATGGTCTCTGTTGACAGTGGTCTCTCAAATAATGACTTACTGTGGTCCTCAAGGAAGGACCTACATGATGGTCTCTGTTGACAGTGGTCTCTCAAAGAATGACCTATTGTGGTCCTCAAGGAAGGACCTACATGATGGTCTCTGTTGACTGTGGTCTCTCAAAGAATGACCTATTGTGGTCCTCAAGGAAGGACCTACATGATGGTCTCTGTTGACAGTGGTCTCTCAAAGAATGACCTATTGTGGTCCTCAAGGAAGGACCTACATGATGGTCTCTGTTGACAGTGGTCTCTCAAAGAATGACTTACTGTGGTCCTCAAGGAAGGACCTACATGATGGTCTCTGTTGACAGTGGTCTCTCAAAGAATGACTTACTGTGGTCCTCAAGGAAGGACCTACATGATGGTCTCTGTTGACAGTAGTCTCTCAAAGAATGACTTACTGTGGTCCTCAAGGAAGGACCTACATGATGGTCTCTGTTGACAGTGGTCTCTCAAAGAATGACTTACTGTGGTCCTCAAGGAAGGACCTACATGATGGTCTCTGTTGACAGTGGTCTCTCAAAGAATGACCTATTGTGGTCCTCAAGGAAGGACCTACATGATGGTCTCTGTTGTCAGTGGTCTCTCAAAGAATGACCTACTGTGGTCCTCAAGGAAGGACCTACATGATGGTCTCTATTGACAGTGGTCTCTCAAAGAATGACCTATTGTGGTCCTCAGGGAAGGACCTACATGATGGTCTCTGTTGACAGTGGTCTCTCAAAGAATGACCTACTGTGGTCCTCAAGGAATGACCTACATGATGGTCTCTGTTGACAGTGGTCTCTCAAAGAATGACCTACTGTGGTCCTCAAGGAAGGACCTACATGATGGTCTCTGTTGATAATGGTCTCTCAAAGAATGACCTACTGTGGTCCTCAAGAAAGGACCTACATGATGGTCTCTCTTGATAATGGTCTCTCAAAGAATGACCTATTGTGGTCCTCAAGGAAGGACCTACACGATGGTCTCTGTTGACAGTGGTCTCTCAAAGAATGACCTACTGTGGCCCTCAAGGAAGGACCTACATGATGGTCTCTGTTGATAATGGTCTCTCAAAGAATGACCTACTGTGGTCCTCAAGAAAGGACCTACACAGTGGTCTGTGGAGATACTGGTGTCTCAGGGAAGGACCTACCCTGTGAAGGTAGAGGTAGACAACTGACAACCCTACTTAGACAGCTGGTTCCCATTCCCAACATAGCCTTATGCAAAGATTTGTCCACCTGTCATCTGGACGGGTAAAACCCGTTGTGGACAGGTAGAAATATGGGTGGACGGGCACAAAAATGAAGGAGCCAAAAAATCATCCAAAACCATTGATATTGTCAGTTATGCCTCAACAGTGAGTGTAAATGGTGTCACATGTGTGTTTGTAGTCCATTTCAGGTCATCAGATACATTTAAAGTTTGTAAACTGGCTTAACAGTTAACATCCATGTGTCCACCAAAACGTGTGTGACCGACAAAAATTTGGTCCTGCATAAAGCCCTGATTCCCGCCCCTCACCACGTACGTACTTGAGCAAGTGCAGCGTGACGGTTCCCTTTGGGGTGATTTCGATGGACTTGCCCCAGAACTTGAGCTTGGGGTGGATGCTGCCGTAGAAACGGAAGACGTCGGACTGGGCGTGGAAGGCACTGACTGGGGGGTGGTGGCTCACTTGTTCACAAACGATCTTGAAGCCCAGGTCCTCCCTAAACCAACCAAACACACACCAGGTTAGCTCTCCAACACTACACAACGTGTCGTGTAAAACAATGGTCTAAGGCAAAGCAAAGGTACGTTCATATACATACACCGAGATATCCAGTCTGTAGGTGCAACAGCTTGACATCCCTGCAGACATGTTCAGTCCAATACTATTTTTACTTCCGTGGGAAGTATTCAGCCACGTGTGTACAGTGAGTATGTTCAAATCCTGTGCCACAGTGTCACACCATAGGCAAGTTCGTCCCCACTACATTGCTCCAGTTCACTCAAATGTATGAGTACCTGGCTATAGACAGTGGTGGATATTGGCTTACGAACAGTCTTTTGCACATTAACAGCAGTATGGCTGAATGCTTCATAGAATAGCTGAGACAGTGTTTGATTGAACAGGTCTGCCAGGGAATAAAGTGTAAAGAGCTTTGAACAGTCCCAAAGATAGTTCTAAGGAGATATATATATACTGTACCATGCTTTATTACAAAGGTGTTATTCCTCAATGTTCGAGGTAAAACAATATAGCAACTAAAGGAAGAAAGAAAGAAAGGGAGTCACCTCTCCAACTCGTAGGTTTCCCCAAGCAGGGGGTTGAAGGGTTTGCCGAGACGATCCCAGTTGGAGGCCGTTGCCGAGACTGCGAAGGCTGTCACCAACTGTAGGAGAGAGGATGTCACGTGACGTCTCCGGTACATGATTCAGCATTCAGCATCATTTAATTCTTTTACACCACATCATTTTATGAATCACACGTAGATTGTTGCATTTGTCTTTTTTGTACAAAGTCTGACGTCTTTCCACAGAAAATTGCATTCCACTGAAGGCTGCTCTAAATGTAACAACCTGCTTTTAAATTATGCATGTGGAATATAATACAGTGTGTGTGTGTGTGTGTGTGTGTGTGTGTCTGTGCGTGCGTGCGAGCGTGCGTGCGTGCGTGCGTGCCGTGTGTGTGTCTGTGTATGTGTGTGTGTGAGTGAGTGTGTGAGTGTGTGTGTATGCGTGTGCTTGCTTGCATATATATATATATATATATATATATATATATATATATACAAACATCGTCAGTATTTTCAAACAGATACTGTACTCATTTAATAACTCAATATAATGCCATACAAAAAATACCCCTCTCATACAACGGATACACAAAGGAATCCACTGTTGCACATTACATCTAGAAGATAGCGCCACCTCCCTGTGTTTTCAAAACTAAAGGATGAATCCTGGCAGCTGGCGAGGAACATTTGCAAGTAGCTGGTACCTAAAGGGTTAACAAAATTGCTGTAGGTGTCAGAAACCCCATCGTCTCAGACCACCCTTTGCAGATCCATACATTATATGGAAGTTAGCTGAATGACACCCATAACTGATTACGTCGTACCACCTGTGAGATCTTTTCTGCAAACATCTGTCTGACCCATGATCCAGTTCAGAGACGGAGCCCTTGAGTTACATAATGGATGTGTGGAGATGAACAGCTTCAGATGTCATTTGAGGGCTAAAAGGCATCCCTGCAGGTTAGCTGCTGGTGAGTACATCAGTGCCAGCCAGCAGTTCACCTGGCTAATTGCTTTGTGAAAGATTTAATTTAAGCTCAGCCTATGAAATCGTTCACTGGTGGCCAGCCAGGTGATCATAACATAACTCATTTCAGCCAACCGTGGCTCACTTAACATGCAATATTTAGGATGTGAATGGATTGTTATATTGGTATTTCAATTACATGAAGTTGTTTATTATCTTCAAATTGGCATTTGTGTTGTTGTCACACAGTTGACACAGTCACGACTGGCAAAGTCAATTACTAATTTAACTCAATTAACTTTTGTATTTCACACAGAGGATCAGCCAGGGTTAGTTTCGCATGGCAAACAGTAAGGATGCTCAAAGAGACAATTAACGACTTCCAAAAGTTAATTTCTAGCTAAGTGCACCTCCGTCTGCCTCCATCTGCCTCCGTACCTCGAGTCTCTCCACCGGGTCATCACAGGCCGCTGCCTGCTCCACCAGACTTGTGTACTCCATGTACTCCGCGATACGCTCCAGGAAACTCAGGGGCTCGTTGAATATCACCGGCATTGTTATCTTGGACAGCTCCTGAAAAAGAATGAAATGTGTCATTTTTACATTCAGGAAGTCTACATTTACTGGTAATCACAAAGCTAGGAACAGGAAAAGCAGGAAAAGACCAAAAGCGATAGAAAGTAACAAGAACAAAGTAATGGAAAGAAAGCAACACATTTTGTTTCAGACAAAAAGTAAAGTCACAGAAATCAAATAACATATTTTCTATGGAATGCTCTTGTGTTTGGTGAATTTTAAACAGTTTTTAAATACATTTTCTGGTTTTTATCAGGTTTTGTCAACATTTTAACAATAGCATGCTTAGTATACTGTTTGGTATTGTCACTATTGTGCAATAAATAAATAAAAGTTCATTGAAATTACAAAAAAACATTTGATTCTAAAACCAGAAAACTGTAAACAGGGGAAATGCAGCGGTTCCTGCCAAAGAGCGTTATGTTGACACCTTTGCACTTTTTCTATTTAAACGTTGTTATGAGAAGATATTTTTTTAATGTTGGTTCTTGCTAACAGTAGTGTTTCAAAGGATGCACAGGAGGGACTCAAATTTAGCAAAAATGCCAGTAACTGACTTGATTTTTTGAATACAACATTAAAAAGAGTAATAACACAAACAAAAACAAACCCGTCCAATGCACTGTTTTAGTATACTCCACACGCTGAAGTCATTCTTGGAAAACATTGGTGCAGGAAGATGGCATCTACAACACAGGTATGAGCAACACATTTACACAGTGCCGAGTGTGTTGACCGTCCATCAGCTCTGTTCATGTGAACGAAGCGATTCCAGAGGGCACATCTTCTGCTGACCTTTATGGCAAGCTGGTGCAAACTCACAGAATTTAGCGTTTTATTTCAGCATCCACCCGCAACACAGATTTCCAGCATGATTTGATGCAGTGTTACATTGTTTACAACAGGTTCACATTTGCTCGTCACCTCCTGAATCCCCATGGCCTACATCATGGACTGGAAACAGCCAGTGTGTGAAGAATAGTTTGTAGATTTTGGTGCATCTCAAAATTTGATACTAATTACTGTGACGTCTAATTAATAATAGGATGAGGGGTAATAATTGTTATGAAGAATTGTTATAAATGTTTACTTAAATTAATATATGAGAGTATGAATAAGTGATCATCTTCAGAAAAACAGGGAAGACCATGGTTAATGGCCTAACTTAAATGATCACAAGTAGGCCATTTGACGAAAGTGGTTTAAAACAGGGAACAACTAATATTTCAGTCACCAAAAGATGAAATTTAAAGGGAAACAATTTCCTTTGGCTAAAGATTGGTCTGGTCAATTCTGTATTTTTGCATTTTTGTGTTTCCCATTTCAAGTTTTGTGTGTGAAAATACATGTTAGTAATAGTGGTCTGTACCCAATAGCACAACCACACAAGCATTGATGACATGTAGTTTTGACCATGCACTTCTAGTGGTATAGCTACATGCAAGGATGGTCTGATGTCAGTGTTATGTCTACCCGGGTATTTCTGAATAAATAGTTTCTTGCACTAACTGGTGATTTTTAATGCTAACTTATCCATTAGAATAAGTTAGCTTATTTTTATAACTTTTTTTTGTAATATCTTATAACATAAATTATTACATTATTTAAACATTGACCTAGAATTAATTAGAGTAACTGTCAATATGCTTAATTATCATGTGAATGTGTGATGTCATTAAACACATGTTTCAGTGTTTACATAACAGTTCAATTGTTCCTTTTTGTTCCACATCTCTGTTAAATTAATTGGGTTTAAAAGCTACATGTCAGCAAAAATAAATAATTGGGTGCATTTGATCTATTTGTACAAATGTATATACCCCTGGCGTACTTATAAAAAATTAACGGACTCCAGATATTATATTTGCTAAATATCACACAACTTGCCATGCTAAACATCACATTACCTGATACAGGAAATATCACACCATTGGCCATGTTAATATCACAGTACTAGTCTTGTTAAATATCACACTACCTGTCTTGCGAAAAATCATAACACCTGTGCCTTATGTAACACCAATTGTCTATATAATGGCGATGGTCTTGCAAGAGTTAATTAACACTGCTGGTGACAATGGCAGTGCAAGGGTTAGGTAAGACACACAGTTACACAGGGATCAAGATCACAGTTGTCTGGGACAATGCTGTGTCAATTAGTGACAATGTGTCGTTTCTCGTGTCAATACCACAGATTGATGCTGGCCATCCGCCAGCCCCACCGGTCAATCTCAAGTACAACAGGACACAACCAGTGTCCAGTCGAGCGGGTCAGCTGTTGCACTGACCACACTTGGCGGACGTCATGGTAATTAATTACCTGCCCAGGCCAGGCCATGCAAGTTCATGTATTTAATCCCATGCTTGCCTGCGACAGATGAAGCAGGTGTCTGCTTGTGGAACGCTTGAGAAGCAGTGTTGCATGATGGGTAAACAGACGCATACAAGTGTCGGTCAATAATTTATTCCAAATTAATTAAAGTGTTAGTATTGATTAATTAATAATTTAGTTACTAATATTCAGTCAGTAGTGTTGTCAGGATGTTCTTACATGAGTGTGAGGTATATCGCAGTGGACCATATTATACCACATGTTGGTGCAGCCCTGATGACTTAAATAAAATCACCACTATAGTTGTTCTCCTTGTGTCCCACGGTGTTTGTTCCTCGGTTTCTGCTTTCTTTTTAGTGTCCCCTGCCCTGGTCTTGTCCCAGTCTCTCCACACACCATCTCCCTGACCTATGGCTCAAACACTCAACAACATGCGCACACACCACCCGTCATATATAATAGCCAATATTGCATCCTTACAACGTATCCCATTCAGATACCGTTCACTCTACCGTTCATTCGCTGTCTCTACCGTTCACTCTCTCTCTCTCTACCGTTCACTCTCTGTCTCTACCATTCACTCTCTGTCTTTACTGTTCACTCGCTGTCCCTATCGTTCACTCTCTGTCCCTACTATTCACTCTCTGTCCCTACCGTTCACTCTCTGTCTCTACCGTTCACTCTCTGTCTCTACTGTTCACTCTCTGTCTCTACCGTTCACTCTCTGTCTCTACTGTTCACTCTCTGTCCCTACCATTCACTCTCTGTCTCTACTGTTCACTCTCTGTCCCTACCATTCACTCTCTGTCTCTACTGTTCACTCTCTGTTCCTACTATTCACTCTCTGTCCCTACCATTTACTCTCTGTCTCTACTGTTCACTCTGTCTCTACCGTTCACTCTGTCTCTACCGTTCACTCTCTGTCTCTACTGTTCACTCTCTGTCTCTACTGTTCACTCTCTGTCCCTATCGTTCACTCTCTGTCCCTACTATTCACTCTCTGTCCCTATCATTCACCTCTGTCTCTACTGTTCACTGTCTGTCTCTACTGTTCACTCTCTGTCTGTACCGTTCACTCTCTGTCTCTACTGTTCACTCTCTGTCTCTACCATTCACTCTCTGTCTCTACTGTTCACTCTCTGTCCCTATCGTTCACTCTCTGTGTCTACTGTTCACTCTCTGTCTCTACCGTTCACTCTCTGTCTCTACCGTTCACTCTCTGTCCCTATCATTCACTTTCTGTCCCTACTATTCACTCTCTGTCCCTACTATTCACTCTCTGTCTCTACCGTTCACTCTCTGTCTCTACCGTTCACTCTCTGTCTCTACCGTTCACTCTCTGTCTCTACTGTTCACTCTCTGTCTCTACTGTTCACTCTCTGTCTATATCGTTCCCTCTCTGTCTATATCATTCACTGTCTGTCTCTACAATTCACTCTGTCTCTAATGTTCACTCTCTGTCTCTACCGTTGACTCTCTGTCTCTACCGTTCACTCTCTGTCTCTACCGTTCACTCTCTGTCTCTACTGTTCACTCTCTGTCTATATCATTCACTCTCTGTCTCTACATTCACTGTCTGTCTCTACAATTCACTCTGTCTCTAATGTTCACTCTCTGTCTCTATCGTTCACTCTGTCTCTACCGTTCACTCTCTGTCTCTACCATTCATTCTCTGCCTCTACCGTTCACTCTCTGTCTCTACCGTTCATTCTCTGTCTCTACCGTTCATTCTCTGTCTCTACCGTTCACTCTCTGTCTCTACCGTTCATTCTCTGTCTCTACCATTCACTCTGTCTCTGCCGTTCACTCTCTGTCTCTACCATTCACTCTCTGTCTCTGCTGTTCACTCTCTGTCTCTACCATTCACTCTCTGTCTCTATTGTTCACTCTGTCTCTACCGTTCACTCTCTGTCTCTACAATTCACTCTCTGCCTCTACCGTTCACTCTCTGTCTCTACCGTTCACTCTCTGTTTATATCATTCACTGTCTGTTTATATCATTCACTGTCTGTCTCTACAATTCACTCTGTCTCTAATGTTCACTCTCTGTCCCTATCATTCACCTCTGTCTCTACTGTTCACTCTCTGTCTATATCGTTCACTCTCTGTTTATATCATTCACTGTCTGTCTCTACAATTCACTCTGTCTCTAATGTTCACTCTCTGTCTCTGTCGTTCACTCTGTCTCTACCGTTCACTCTCTGTCTCTACCATTCACTCTCTGTCCCTATCGTTCACTCTATGTCCCTACTGTTCACTCTCTGTCCCTATCGTTCACCTCTGTCTCTACTGTTCACTCTCTGTCTATTGTTTACTCTCTGTCTCTACCATTCACTCTCTGTCTCTATCGTTCACT
Source organism: Ridgeia piscesae (assembly GCA_025642075.2). NCBI lineage: Eukaryota > Metazoa > Annelida > Polychaeta > Sabellida > Siboglinidae > Ridgeia > Ridgeia piscesae. The sequence goes on along the minus strand of JAODUO010000074.1, from coordinate 580,084 downwards.
CTGTCTCTATCTTTCACTCTCTGTCTCTATCGTTTACTCTCTGTCTCTACCATTCACTCTCTGTCTCTATCATTCACTCTCTGTCTCTATCATTCACACTCTCTGTCTCTATCATTCACTCTCTGTCTCTATCATTCACTCTCTGTCTCTATCGTTCACTCTGTCTTTACCGTTTACTCAATTATTATTATAACCAGCATTTCCTGTTCCTGTTCATAAAATATATATATTATATAAAAAGTATTTTATTAACATTACTATAACAATTACATAATTAGTGATTAAGATAGATATACATATCTAACATATTAAGACAAGTATATAGATAACTATGGTGTATAAAAGTAAGACATTATAATTATTACATAATATATATATATATATATATATATATATATATATATATATATTTAAATAAATAAATAAGTTAATAAATAAAATACATGCCCATAAAAGTGTCAATCTGCTAAATGTCTTAATTTCTTTGTAATAATCCTCTTCATAGTTGGTCATTTTTGTCAACTTCCACTCAGTTTGTTTTATTTCCTGTTGCAACCTTTCTCTGACACGTAAACCTTTTTGTAAACACGTAGATAAATACCTATCTTTGTATCTGAACACACCAGTGACTGGTAGATCAGATGGGCCAATAATCCGAGGCAGTGAATGAACACAGACAGAGGCCAGTGGACATTGTCACCTGGGGGGAGATTCCGTCACACTGATCCCAAAGTTAGCACATTAATCGCATTAACCAATATAAAACAATAAAGCTCTCCATTAAAAGACACCCATCAGATGGCCCATTACACAAACCACTGAAGCTGACGGTGCCAACGAGTACAGAATGCATCCGACTGAAAACATAAAATGCTGCATCTCCGGGTTCTGAGCCCGTATATCACGGGAAGATATTTCTGTCGACACGAAGGTCTCCGAGATTGTATCTTTTACATCATCCGATGTGTCGATTAACCCTTCATCTCCTGCTACAGACAGAGCACAAGCGTGGACTGGTCACCCGGCCACCGCCTAGCAACTAGTCCACCATATGATATGGTCAGCATGCTGCATCTGTCATTTTGTGATGTTGTCACCAGTAGGTGGGAATCGCATATCAAATGTGTCAATGGTCGGATTACTGGACACACAAGATGCCTCTGTTTTCAAACAAATGGAAACCACAGTCCTCAGGTGGAGGTTGGGTGGGTCAAAACTGGTAGATATCAAACCTGTGAACTCTAGAGACTCATGGACTGCAGGTCATAAGTAAAACAAAGGTTTTCTTGTAATTTAAACACGAACTGTCAGTTGAAAAATAAATGTATATATCGCAGGGAGCATTTCAAGAACATTTTTGTAAGCTCACAAGTTCAATTTTTCTATTTAAAATCTAATTTGCATTTTAAAGGGATTCTTTGGCACCCAATTCCTCCTAATTATAAGTATGACTATTTCATGTAACTCTATGCCTTCATTTCATTAGAATTGTGTTTTATTGATCAGCATAAAAGAATCCCTTTTGTGTCCCAAATAACTTTGTGTAAGCGATGTTTCTAGTTTTGTGTCCCTAATAACTTTGTGTAAGCTCCGCCTATGTTATTCGTATACAGTTTAGTTATTAGAGATAAATAAAACATAATTAAAATGAAATAAAGGCATAGAATTACACTAAATAATTATACTAACAAGATTGTATACAGTATAAAGAGTTTAATGTTCCCAGACAATCCCCTTTCATTATAATTGGCCATACGAAAGAATCCCTTATGGATCCCAAAGAATCCCTTTAACAGCTGATCTCATATACTCAAAATTGTCAAACATCAGGACATGCCGCCTGGATCTTGTCATCAATGTGTGTCACAGAAATAATGTCCTCTGTAATAAGGTACATGTACTACCAATTAACTTTTTAACCAGTCTCTTTGTTTAGTGCTGCGGAAGTTGGTCAGGGTTCAGAAAGACACCAAAATACAGATGTTCAAAGCACATCACCGCTGACAGTTTTAATATTCCATCACATTTGGTGACATTTGACTAACGAACTTACTTTTATACATATATATTGGTACAGTTTTTATTGTAGCATCAATATTTATACGTTTATTTTGCAAGCAGGTAGTGTGTGGTAAGCATATAAATAGAGTAATAATTAGATAACATTTTTATTTATCTAATTGTATTTATTCAGTGTTTAAATAACAGTTTTAGTATGACTAACGTGTTCTACATTTTTTATCTGAACGCTATTTTACAGATTTTTATAACACACATTGAGTAGCCTGATGTTTATTGTATAGCATATTGGATATTACGCTTTATAAATATTATTATAATTATTATATTTATCAACGGATTCTGTTTAATGATGAAAATATTTTATGAGGTCACTATGTTAGTGAGATGGTCCCACGGCTGCTGACATGGGCATGTCATATTTCACCAATACAGTCACCTATCAATTAAGGTCATGCTGCAATAGGCATAACTAAATTGTTGCAGCGACAGTAAAATATTGGAAATTAGCCGTCATTGTCATGTAAGATTCTCTTTTTTCTCCCACCCGGATCTGTCTTCACCAAATGATTGAGTTAGTTAAGTTAGCCTTTTCAAACGGAGACAGTGTTAACCCTTTATGTTCCATGATTTATGTTTTACTTGCAATGTCGTGAAGAGTCGTAAATAGCAATGTTTTGCAGATTTATTAATCTTTTAAGACAATCTCCTGAGGCATATGTACGGAACGAATAACAGAATGAATATTTATATAGTACCCTTTTAGTCTAGGCTGTTGAAATATACATGATGAGACGTAAAAAAATTACAGTAATCTTTAAATACTAATGGAAATTTACTTTAAAAATATAAAGAGGCAATTCAAAGAACCTTGTTAAGACATTACTTCAAGAAAATAAAATGCAGATGAATATTCTAATGTAAATTGCTACTATGACAAGTGTGGGAAAATTGGTATTCAGGGGAATATTAGCCCTGTACAGTAAATGAGTCGCATCTTGTAAAGAATGATGAGGTATGCAGGATATAACAAATTCTGGGATTCCCAATTCTGTAATATATTATACTCTCGGAGTCTCCATTTCTCCATTTGCAAAATTGAGCAGAATTCATATCATAGTCGCAGTCGCACATCTCTATAATCGTCGTGTCAGTGAAACAGCCTCCTTGCAACTGAGGAATGAGGACTGCAGTTAGCAGTATACACAATGACATCTTGATCGTCTCTACATAAACAATTTAAGCCAGATAGGCAAATAGAAGTCAGTGGAACAGCTTCTTTACGACAGCGCGATCGCAACACGGCATCCATCCACGGGAACAAACCCAGAGACATGAAACACAAGAGGCCGGCCAACATAACAGTGACAGGCCATAGACACACATTCACACCCACACACACGCAAACATCCACATGTCTATGTAATATCAACACCGACAGCCCACACAATTACCTGTATTTATCTTTCTCCATGATTTCCCTGTCACACATCTCCGAGTCGCATAAATCCATCGCCGTGTCACGCTCAGTTGCCACTGAGTAACATCCACACTGGACCAGATCTGATCCGAGTGACTTAACCGTCCGAACACACGCAGATACCAACCAAACAGTGAATCCAATCTATCTCTGAACAAACCCACAACACTAATGTGAGTGCTGTAGGACAAACTGTCCTCGCATGTGTTGTGTGTCGACTGTGTAAACACAGTGAGACTGAGAAGAGATCTGCCACAGCACCCAGCTAGACACAGTGAGCAGTTACACTGGCAGGTGAACCAGCCCTCTTGTTCTCAGTCTGTACTTTATGCTCAGGGGTCATCTCAAAATGGATGCAAATTAGCAGCGCTGATTGCGTGTATCCATTTCAGTGCTGGGTGAGTTTAGATCTTCTCACAGAGGTGTTGACTGCAGTAGTACGGTGCTGAGGTAATAGATCTGTCCTGGGGGTGGCAGGGACCGTACACGTTTCAACACCTGCCTTGATTGCCCGGGGTGAGCTCATAAAGGAAACAACTGCCCCAGCTGTCAACACCCTCACCTGCTGTCAACAGTGACATCAGAAACTGTCACACAAACAGTAATGTCCAGCAGGCAGGCCAGGTCACTACAAGGTGACATCCCTACTGGTCCACTGGTTTCATTGGCTGGACCAGTTTCTAGTGGAGCATTGCATTTATGGCACACCCACACCAGCCCTCCCCGGAGTACTGAGACCAAGCCATAGGTCATGACCCTGTACTCATGCAGTTATGACAACCTGTAGATTCCTAGGTGTGTTTCTGACTTCTCATGGTTCTCAGCTGATTACTCCAAAATGCCCACAAAGAGTCGCCTCGCTGGGAAACATTCTGGTTAAACAAGGTGCTTTGTGTTTACTTCCAGCGAAATGAGAGGAGGGAATCCCAGGAAATGCAGATTTACTTTTGAGGCTATTTGAAACAACGCTAAAACATAATAAAGACACAATAAACATGCATTTTGTATCAGTAATTATTATCGTTACTACAACTTCTTAGTTGCTGGTAACCATAAATTTGAAATTGTGCAATTTCATTGTGTGCTCTAAATCACTAAGGATGGCTCTGATCATAGGAATCCCTGCCTTTTTAATCACCAAATCTTCAGAGTCAAATATGTATACTGATATAAAAAGATGGAGGTCAAAAATGGTTTTAAAACATGTAATATTTTTAACTATGACCATGTCAACATGATTACTAGGGATAATTTTAAACGATTACACAATTGCCATGCATTTGGTCATGTGAAATAAAGATTGTTGTTATTAAGAGTTAATAGTTTTTGCTAATCCAGTAATTGATAGTACCGATACTTCACAGTCACTTAACATCATTTGGTAGACCAGAATTGTGTAGATGATTTCTTAAAATTGTTATTATTGAAACAGGTCGACTATTCCATCAACCACTCTATAAAATAATGTTTGTTTTGCAATCAAATTTTATGTTTATGATAAATGAAACACATTATTGGGTGCATATTTTTTCTCTTTCCAACATACAATAACACAAAACATAACACATAAAATGGCTTGTTATTGACAGTTTTAAATCTAACATTATAATTAGGCGCAACACAAATCCTTGTTGCCAATGCCAAACTACCAGACTGTGCCTTTTACATAACCAGGACCTACCAGGGCACTGAACTTCACCTAATTTCTGATTACCAGTTAAGAATGTCTTACAAAGAAACAGCTTTTTTACTGTAAATACAATGCTTCAATTGCAGCTGGTAGGGTGTCAAGCTGACCCCCAAGGGAGAGATTACTGCTTGGAGTGAGAGGACCCACAGAGACTGTGTCAAAGATGGGGAGAAATCAATGAAGACCCAGGCAGCTGTCATCCAATACTGGATCAATTGGCCACTGGCCAAATATTCACACACAATTGATTAGTGCACACGCTGTTACCTTAATTAATACTATTACTGAGACAGGAGACACCATGGCATGATGGCAGTCCTGTGCTCCCCACTGGTAGCTACAGCTGTCAGGGCTCAAATGTCTCCACAAAATCAACAACTGTGAACATTAATTTCACTTCCTGTGGTGTAGACTCAGGATAAATGGGTTCAATGATTTCTAGTGTCTCTTCCGATAAAGATACAATTGTTTGTCTAAATTTCAAAACAGTTGGAACTGAACCACTGTTATCTCAATTTTGTGGCATGTGGACTGAAGCGACTAAATGAATAAACCACAATTGGTTTGAAGAGTCTGACACTGAACTACAGCGTATTAGGATGTCTCATTTTGTGTAATTATGTTGGGAATGTATGCGTAACTGTATACATTGACTTGGATAACAAATACATTTTCATTAACTCATTATTATACACTTGCAAATACTCTAATAACATATGAACACATGCGTCGTCGTGCATTATTATTTTGCTTTGTATTTCTTCTTTTGCATACTGCACTTGATGTATATGTTTGGTGAACATTTATTTTAGAGCTAGGCTTCTGTAGCAGCGACTGGCAGTGATTGTTACGTCTTAACAGGAGTGACTGACTCATTTAGTACATATTATTTATCAGGTGTATTGTATATACAGTTGTACAAATATAATAATTGTATATACTTTTATTTTATGTTGACTGTATAGGGGTCTAAATAAACTTTTTTTTGTGTGTATATATAATATATATATATATATATATATATATACAAGATTATATATATAAAGAACATATATATATATATATATATATATATATATATATATATATATTATATATATATATATATATATATATATATATATATACAATTATATATATATATATATATATATATATATATATATATTATGTTCTTGTATGTATATATAATATTGTATATATATATATAATCTTGTATATATATATATATATATATATATATATATATATATTATATATCACACACAAGAGAACTAAATTATATTTGAACCCTATATATATATATATATATATATATATATATATATATATATATATGTTTATCAAAAGGAACTGTTGTGCCAGATACAATTGACAGTCGGTGAGTGTTATATTGACCTAGAATTGGCTAGAAACTACCAGAGACAGATGCAGGTCACTGAACTGTTTCAATATCACCTGTTGACAATAATGACACTGCTGTGTAATGCTGATGCACATTTTCTAATAAATCAAATCTAATCAAATTTGCCTGATTCCTGTGCAGGACACTGACCCCAGCCGTGACGTGTCTCAGCAGTTTCATGGAAGTCAGACTAAACAAGCGACATTCTTCAGTGAGACAATATCTCCTACGGAGTAAGGATGAATTATCTAAGAGGAGGCCCAACTGAGGGAGTGCCAGTCTCCTCACACAAGCACTGTATGGAATTAAATTCATTTTAGTATATTATTACACTGACTTGTTACATATTATTTGATTTGTTTGGTGTTAATTAGAGTTAGTTAATGTCAGTTTAATTGTTATTATGTAAGCACTGTCAAACAATTATTATTACTTATATAAATCATATTTAGTACAATCACTGTTTGATACGTTGCATCCTTGCAAGCCAGGGCTGTTACCCCTGGTCATGTCCCTAATGTTACGTATTGAGTGGGGTAGAACTATACAATTATAGTTATTGACTTTGACAGTCCCTTGTGGGGTGTGTTACCTTGTGCGGTGTGTTCCCTTGTGGGGTGTGTTCCCTTGTGGGGTGTATTCCCTTGTAGGTTGTGTCACCTTGTGGGGTGTGTTCCCTTGTAGGGTGTGTTTTTAGTGGGGTGTGTTCCGTTGTGGGGTGTGTTCCCTTGTAGGGTGTGTTCCCTTGTGGGGTGTGTTCCATTGTGGGGTGTGTTCCTTCATGGGGTGTGTTCCTTGTGGGGTGGGGTCATGTTACTTAGTCGCTTCTTCTGCTTTTCTCTTCATCAATGGCCACCAAGTTACAGTTGTCAACGCCAGCCCTCCCTAGGTCACACTTCTGGCTGTCTTCCCAACTTCCCTCCTGTCTTCCCTTCTCCTTACGCCACCCTCTTTGCTAGCCATGCTCATTCTGTTTCTGACTTCTTTCCTTCTGCTTTAATTTACTGTACACACCTCACATAATGTTGTCTTTGCCTAGATAACTGTTGCAAGACAAACATATGACGGCTGCCATTAGTTTAGTTCAAAGAAAACTCTGGAGAATGATTTGCAGCCAGAGTACACCAAGCAGGGTGTTTGTACCAAGCAGGGTGTTTGTACCAAGCAGGGTGTTTGTACCAAGCCGGGTGTTTGTACCAAGCAGGGTGCTTGTACCAAGCAGGGTGCTTGTACCAAGCAGGGTGCTTGTACCAAGCAGGGTGCTTGTACCAAGCAGGGTGCTTGTACCAAGCAGGGTGCTTGTGCCAAGCAGGGTGCTTGTCCAAATGTGTTTTGCATAGTAACCAAGCAAACAAGGGTGCCTTAGTTTACAAAGCTCTGGGTGATTTAGAGTACCAAGCAGGGTGTTTGTACCAAACAGGGTGTTTGTACCAAGCAGGGTGCTTGTACCAAGCCGGGTGTTTGTACCAAGCAGGGTGTTTGTACCAAGCAGGGTGTTTGTACCAAGCAGGGTGTTTGTACCAAGCAGGGTGCTTGTACCAAGCAGGGTGCTTGTACCAAGCAGGGTGCTTGTACCAAGCAGGGTGCTTGTACCAAGCAGGGTGCTTGTACCAAGCAGGGTGTTTGTACCAAGCAGGGTGTTTGTACCAAGCAGGGTGCTTGTACCAAGCAGGGTGCTTGTACCAAGCAGGGTGCTTGTACCAAGCAGGGTGCTTGTACCAAGCAGGGTGCTTGTACCAAGCAGGGTGCTTGTACCAAGCAGGGTGTTTGTGCCAAGCAGGGTGTTTGTACCAAGCAGGGTGTTTGTACCAAGCAGGGTGCTTGTACCAAGCAGGGTGCTTGTACCAAGCAGGGTGTTTGTACCAAGCAGAGTGCTTGTGCCAAGCAGGGTGTTTGTAACAAGCAGGGTGTTTGTACCAAGCAGGGTGTTTGTACCAAGCAGGATGCTTGTACCAAGCAGGGTGTTTGTACCAAGCAGGGTGTTTGTACCAAGCAGGGTGTTTGTACCAAGCAGGGTGTTTGTACCAAGCAGGGTGTTTGTACCAAGCAGGGTGTTTGTACCAAGCAGGATGCTTGTACCAAGCAGGGTGTTTGTACCAAGCAGGGTGTTTGTACCAAGCAGGGTGTTTGTACCAAGCAGGGTGTTTGTACCAAGCAGGGTGTTTGTACCAAGCAGGGTGTTTGTACCAAGCAGGGTTTTTGTACCAAGCAGGGTGTTTGTACCAAGCAGGGTGTTTGTACCAAGCAGGGTGTTTGTACCAAGCAGGGTGTCTGTACCAAGCAGGGTGTCTGTACCAAGCAGGATGCTTGTACCAAGCAGGGTGTTTGTACCAAGCAGGGTGTTTGTACCAAGCAGGGTGTTTGTACCAAGCAGGGTGTTTGTACCAAGCAGGTGTTTGTACCAAGCAGGGTGTTTGTACCAAGCAGGGTGTTTGTACCAAGCAGGGTGTTTGTACCAAGCAGGGTGTTTGTACCAAGCAGGGTGTTTGTACCAAGCAGGATACTTGTACCAAGCAGGGTGTTTGTACCAAGCAGGGTGTTTGTACCAAGCAGGGTGTTTGTGCCAACGGTTAATCCACTTGCTTTACTTCTCCTCTGTCAGAACATCTGCCATCTTAGCACTGTATGGCTGCAAGTCACATGACCAAAATGCCTGTATGTGATTGGGTAATAGTACTGATATGTAACTGGTATATGCTAGTAATGGCAGTTTAATAAATGTTGCCTTTATAAACAGTGATATTCTTACCTTCCTCCCCACTTGGAAACACCGGTTAAATTTGGTTCTGCAACCATCTGCTTGGCGCCGCCACCGGCATTGTTGTTCCTGCCAACATCCTGGTTATCACCACACATGATTGAACTTTGACCTTCTGCTCCACAGTTCTGCTCCAATGATCTGCCATTTGTTTCTGAGCCCTCATGCTGCGTGTGATGTCTAGTTGAGTGTAGAGGTGTTGCACAGTTCACACCGGGGGTAGCTGTCTCATTGAAACTGTGGAACAGTTCTGCGAAACTTGTACTTTGCGGCCGACCTGGATAAAAAAACATCTAACATTAACAAATCTGACTATCATTGAGCCAGTGTATGTGTATGCCATTGTCTATGATTATGTGGAGTTAAATGAAAACATTTCAAAGCTACCGGTATGTCATGTTTAGTAAATGCCTGGTGTGAATAATGTGTGAAACTGCCGTTGTACACATATTGGTCGAAGAACCATCTAGGATATGGGCCTTTTGTTAGTAACAACAGTTAAATAATTAGTTAATTAATTAAGATAATATGACAGGTACAGTAGTGGGAAGGCATAACTTAAGCTAATCATATTGGAATGGCAATATTACCAACTAACAACACAAATACACATGACCAATATTAATTAATAATCATAATAGGTAGACATTGTAATTAAACTGTTTAAACCAGTGTGTCAAATAAGCTATTTTTATGGTAAATAAATGGTAATTTACCAACAATCAGTTTTAATATAGGACAACAATACTAATAACCTCAAAATGTAATAATATGGACCTTTTCTTGTATTTGTTAATAATAAACTCACATACAATAATAACACCCGCAATAACATTACCTTAATTAGTGAGAATAAGGCTGGCAAACATACACATAATCCTAAGACATCGAAGATGACCTTTACAAGGAAGTCGTTAATTAATTAATTATCTGCGAAGTCATGCAATCCGCACAATGGATGCCAATTAGGCCAATTAATGGATGCCAATTAACAAACTAGTCACGAACATGCTGATGTTGACAAAGACAGAAGCTAGCTGATGTGTTTATATGTCAGATTGCACAGGGCAGAACAAAATATATTATGTCCTGATAATTAAAACATGATATGGAATCAGGTGACAAGAAAGGTATCAGTTACCTGTAAGTATACCTGGGCATTGTGCAATTGTTTCTGTGTCTTGGACTTTCAGCAACATCAATTAAATGACTAACCAATGCACACACAACAATTGGAAGGATCAATATAACAAACTCATGTCTCACTGAACTAACTAAAGACAGTCATTACACAGAATTATACAGAAAGTATTAAAAAAGAAAGACAAAAAGTTCTAAATACATTCTGTCATTACATGGAAAGTATTAAAAAAGTACAAATAAAGCATATTCTGATGGAACTAGCATTAAGTTGTAATAATAACATAACTATTACATATGACGTCACTGTATCTCATTTTCTTTCACACAAAATCAGGAAATAAATCCCTATCACTTTAATAAACGTGTCTGTCATCTGAGTCAACTTCAACAAAACACTGAAAACATAAATTATATTCATTTGGAGCTGCCTGTCTGCTCTAAATACTTGGTCATTTTCTCCCACTGGTATTTCCTCTCCCATGTCGCTCTTTATTATATGTAAAGTTTAATTAATTTGATTTGGTTTATCTTCCAGTTCCTGCTCCCAGTTATTATAATTTATTATGACTATGTGTAACATAAAAACAACCAAACAGTGTCGATGTGAAGTATCAAAGAGAGACAACCATACCTTCATTCTCAGCACAGTCAAAGAACTCATCATCGTCATCGGGATCGAACATTCCCGTCGGTGACCTATGACCCCCAATCGACTGCTCTAACTGGTTGTGCTGCTCGGCCAGGATGTGTAGGGCATCTTCCAGCACCCGTGATTTCTCCACCTCCTGTTGTAGTCTCAGCTTCCGTACCTGAAGAGTAGACATAAAAATATAAAATATTTCCCATAATTTCTGTTGTCACAAATAGCAACAATTTCCACATGAGGCTGATTATAATTTCCCAGCAATGATCGCTCGCCGTAAATCTAACATAATGACACCATGGCACTCCCTTGCATATGTTTCGCCGAACAAGTTCACAACTTTTGTCATGTTTTTATTTTATTGCCAATTGGTAAATCAGAGACTGAAAATGTAATTACTCATGTAGTGATTTGAATCACTGGCGTCAGATAGGAAATTCTCACTACAGAGGTGACATCACTACAGAGGTGACATCAGTACAGAGGTGACATCACTACAGAGGTGACATCACTACAGAGGTGACATCACTACAGAGGTGACATCACTACAGAGGTGACATCAATACAGAGGTGACATCAGTACAGAGGTGACATCACTACAGAGGTGACATCACTACAGAGGTGGCATCACTACAGAGGTGACATCACTACAGAGATGACATCACTACAGAGGTGACATCACTACAGAGGTGACATCACTACAGAGGTGACATCAGTACAGAGATGACATCACTACAGAGGTGACATCACTACAGAGGTGACATCACTACAGAGGTGACATCACTACAGAGGTGACATCACTACAGAGGTGACATCAGTACAGAGGTGACATCACTACAGAGGTGACATCACTATAGAGGTGACATCACTACAGAGGTGACATCACTACAGAGGTGACATCACTACAGAGGTGACATCAGTACAGAGGTGACATCACTACAGAGGTGGCATCACTACAGAGGTGACATCACTACAGAGGTGACATCAGTACCGAGATGACATCACTATAGAGGTGACATCACTACAGAGGTGGCATCACTACAGAGGTGACATCAGTACCGAGATGACATCACTACAGAGGTGACATCACTACAGAGGTGGCATCACTACAGAGGTGACATCACTACAGAGGTGACATCACTACAGACATTATCAGCTGATTGTGTCAGTGCTAGTAGTGTGTAGATTGTTTAAAACAACACACAACACACCTGAGAAGGGCAGGGTGGGTAGACTTAGATAATAGGGGCTGGACTCTGTGAGCTAAAGGTTTCCTTGTTCAGTTGCCAATAAGAGTGTACTGTCAGGTGGCAATTTGGTTTAAGTCTTAAGATATACACCGTAGTATCCACCCTGCCTGAGCTTCTGTGTGGAATGCTTCCCTTACACATTCACTCTGAATGGATCATTGTGTTTATCTAATGAGGCATTTAATGAGTCCCACCAAAGCGGCTAAACGGATGAAGAAAATTGTTCAGTGACATGATTATAAAAGAGTGTACGTTAGCATAACATATTAAAGCAACAGACATCTGTAACATATTGTGAATAGAAATGCTTGAACAATAAGAGAAGAACATAATTATGTGACCATAATTTGATGAGCATGGAGCCACAGTATATTGTTTTATAATTTCTAAAACTTGGATATCATTGACCACTGGGCACCACAATATTACGTTCAAGATGCATTTGGATTGATTACCTCCTTTTTATTAATATTTTTTTCCGATTTACGTAATCGATAGACATTTATGCAACAAAAATATTGTGTCATATTATATATGGTAGGCTTTATACAGTTCCTCCTGCTTCTCAGGGCAGAACTGACAGTGCTGTCATTTGTAACGGGAAGTCTGCTGTCTAGAACGTGGGAAAGTTAAACATCAAAGGGTAGTGCAGTTACCTCTGCTCGCGTTGGCTTTATTCAAATTATTGCCAACAATTTTGTTTTGTTTACCATTTGAATGTGTTGCAGGTGGAATTTTTCAAATTGTGAACATTGTTCTGAACTTAATAAAGTAACTAAACACAATTTTGCTGGCAATAAAGCTTCAACGTGTATGTTGTACTTACTTACGTGTATGTTGTAAGAACATATAATTTTAAATAAACAAATGAAACCTTTGAACAGACACTCTCACTTTAACTAATGCATTATTAGTGACTTCACTGATGGAATGTTACTTACCAAGTAAGTAGTTATATCTAATTAGTTACATATATATATATCATTATACATTTTGCTATACATGATAAAACTATAACACAATTATATTATGCCCATCCAGAGGTAGAGCTTTGGCATTTATTTTACTAGACAGCGGGACTAGTAAAGAAAAAACTTTACTAGTCCGCCAAAAGGTTTACTAGTCCTGCAAAAAATAACAACCACCCAAATTTAAGTCGTTTGGCAACCCCTGTTAAATAACAATGCAGTGTTCATAACGGTAACAAAATAGTAATAAAAAAATAACAAAAGTAATTAATAAAAAACTGAAGATATGATTTGTATAAAAAGCTGCACAATTGAAAAAGGATGCCAATTGCGTTCATTGGCCAGTAGTACCACCCTACCAGATACAGGGCAGCCAACTATTATGAATTTTCCATAATCATTCCGGAAATTGACCTCACATTACAGTCTTATGATGAAAATGCTCTGTTGAAATGTATTAAAAAATGTGTCTCAACATAATTGATTACTGTTGTAAAAATAAAATTTAACTGTACTAAAATATTAAAACAATAAAGACAATTGCAATGAGATACCTAGTGACAAAATAAATAAATTAATTGCACTGAATTATTTTAAATTAAAAAGTAACATAGCAGAGACATCAAGAACTGTTTCACAGAACTGTTTCTAAGAAAATGTCATCATTTATGAGTAAATGAAGCTGTCACTACAGTAGCCAGTTGTTCACTGGCAGCAATTTATCAATGTTTTAATAACATGGGATTCAGTTACATCCGGGCCTGTGGATGGGTTAAGGCTAGGGTCACTGTGACTACAAAGGCTTGATTGACTACTGTACTACTGTAGGGTAGGGTGGATAACACATTGACCTTTACTAGAAGCCGTTATCTTTACTAGTTACAGACTAGTGGACAAGTGGATAGTTTTAACCCTACCATCATATTTTAACAAATCTAACTACATTCGAGGCAGTATACACACATTCGACAGCTGGTCAATTTGTTTCTCTTCCACATATAATATATGAAACAGTTTGCCTGCATGTCCCACAGTTTAAGTTAGTTCAACTTTTCAAACTGATGACACAAACATAATTGATGATTAGCCCTGAAACTGTATTCCACATTTTCATGTAGTACCAGCCAGGAATATTTTTTTTGCTAATATAGTGCCATTTATTTGTATAATTAACATTATGTACCTATGCATTTCAGTGCTTTAATAGGATATCCAATTGTTTAATCACATAATCATAACCCTATAGCTGAAACTTAATTCTTTTGTAGATTGCTTAACATAACAATTACATAAAAATCTAACTAAACCTATATATCGTAGATTGTAAATTAAGCACCTAATCACCATCAATTTTACCATTATACCCTAAAGTATAAACACAACAGAATCCAAGCTTTATCACACTCTAAAGTACTTTTAACACAAACTCAAAATGTATTTTCTTAGCACAACTGTACCTTATGCTTAGGCATACAACAAGGCCCCCAATTAACACAACAAAGGACATATGTGTACCCTATCTACCCCATGTACAGATCTGTATATAACCCTTACATACAACCGTAAACACAGACCCTAATTCTAACTCACCAGACCCCAGTCCTAGCCAAAACTCTTACTGCACAATGTAGATCCTCACAAATTAAAAGGTAAACCCACAAACGTTACCTTAGACCCTAATCTTGACCCAATATATATGTTGTACCCTAACAGTTGCATTAATCACTTCACACTGCGTAGTACAGTACAGTTCAGTCAATATGTAGACAGGATAAACACAGACAGACATGTGACATACAACACCTCATTACTCACATGCCCGTCTCAAAACTACCAGCATGTCAACATTACCTGCATCCCTGAACCACAATAAACCCAACATCCTCATCAACTTTTAACACCACATAAACACCCCTGACTAAGTGTGTCAGTCAGCCTGGACAGATACCTCATTTCCCGTGCCAAATTTGTAAAATTGCACTAGAGGAAACTGCCAAACACGCAGTGTTGTCGATGGTGTAATGTCTAATGTACTTGCATTTGCACAGACGTATATATGTCACACAGCGTGTGGGGAAGGCCAGACAGCTTCACAAACCACCCCAGTAAACATGCATCAAAACACTGCACACAGATAGGAAGGCAATAGCCTACTTACAGGCAGTGCTAAAAATAGATCACATCAGGGAGCTATCAGTTGTTAGAGGCACAATGATAGGTTTCAAAGAGATGGGGTGGCCTTGACCTTAGCAAGCAGGAGGGATGTTTATTATCTTCTACCTAAACAGTGGAAGGTTGGCTAAGAAAGAGAGTAATTATTGACACTGATGGACTTTGGCCTTTTGTGACTCGTGAAACCATTCCAATAAACGTGAAAGCATTTCTGCAAAGCTAAATTATGCATTAACTATTATGTATTGTCCCATTGTTAATTCAACTCACAGCCATAACTGTTAGGTCTGTCGTAACTGTCATAAATGTTTAAATTATTTATTTCTGCTTTACATAATGCAAAAACCATGTGAAGTTTGTGTCTGACAGATCTTATTACAAACTAGTCTAGGTTGGTGGAGCTTAGCTGGGTCAACCAATCACAGGCCAGCTGCAGGAATACTATAGTCCATTTCATAAGTACATCACTGGATGACTGTAATGGTGGGTTCATGGGTCCATTTCACAAGATGGCAATTGCCATGGGCATCCCGCCACTTTTTAGCCTGAGGAAATAGCCCCCATCTTTTCAGTTCAGAAAAACAAATTTGCAGGCACACAGGAAGACTGATCACTACCTTAAAGCCCCTACATAGGTCTACATATTAGTAAAATTAACAAATTCAGATATAAAGTTCAGACTATATACCCTGTGGAAAATCACTAGATAAATTGCTTGGTTGGCCACAGCAGGCAACAGTAAATATTCATCATGCCGGGCTCTGTCATTTTGCACCCTTGTGTTGATATATGAATAGGCACTAGCCATCTAGTTATGGGTCCAATTCAGGTCTATCCTCCAAATGTTCAGTGACTGGGGTGGACCATGTCTTCATTCAATACATTCGTCCGTCCGTCCGTCCGTCCGTCCGTCCGTCCGTCCGTCCGTCCGTCCGTCCGTCCGTCCGTCCGTCCGTCCGTCCGTCCGTCCGTCCGTCCGTCCGTCCGTCCGTCCGTCCGTCCGTCCGTCCGTCCGTCCGTCCGTCCGTCCGTCCGTCCGTCCGTCCGTCCGTCCGTCCGTCCGTCTGTCCTGAGCCGAGTCCAATCATTGATTTTGCTGATCCACGACTTTATTGATCTTCCTCTCTTTCTTGACCCACCAATTCCTCCTTCCAAACCACTGCAACTTTCTTCTTTTTACAACTGTCAGCAGATGTTCTTGCTTGCCAACATATCTCTCCATCAGTTCTCACACTTGTTTGTGTGTGGTGTGTGAGGAGTAGTAAACCTACCTCCATTGTTTCCCATCCCTTCAAACCCATCCAAGGCCTCCATAACGATGTTTTTGAGGAAGGAAGACATTGAAAATGGTAGGTGATAGTAAACATCCCTGTGTCACGCCAACTTGAGTGGAGAACCAATTACTAATTTCATCCCCAAGCATAAATGCCTCCAAGAAGCCGACTCATTTATTTACTTCTCATATTCCCACTGATTCGGAAGCTGAATTATACTTTTGTATGTACAGTTAAGTCACTGACGCTTTAAAAAGTCTTAGCTTAACCTAGGCACCAACATTTTGCCACTTCGCTAGCGCCCGCCCCGTGACACCGGCCACACATAAACATTCTGCTGCATCAGGACGGAAGGCTCACGTGAGTTTTTTTTGTGGGACACCCAAATGTTGTAAATCAGCCGAGTTACACAGCAATGCTTGGGGGGAAAGGCAGTCATCCTGACTAAAGATTTGAAAATTATGGTCCTTAAGGTGCCACCCCACTCTCCTGGACACAATACGCTAACAATATTAAATCTTAAGGGGCACTTTCACAATCTTGCGTCTGGTAAAAAGGCCCCCACATTGAAACGTTTGAAAATTGCGTTACATTGTTTCAGTGTTATTTAATACATCATGCGGTCACATCATGATGTAACAAGATGAGGTGTGGCATACTTCATGCATAGCCTTATGAAATATTGAACCTGCCACGTTCTCCACATCCAGGTTGAATTTTGAAAGAGTCTAACTCAACAATCACCCCATTGTGCCCGTTAGGTCTCATGCAAAATGTCAGCCTGAAACATGCAAAACTGATGGATATTTTGGATTACAAATACAAACAAACACTGTTTTTATAATATAGATAATGCAATTTTTACAAAACAAAAAAGTTCCTACCTGCTCCTGTTGTGTGAAGACATCAAGACAGTGGGACAGAGACGAACACATCTCCTTCGACAGCTGCACAATCTGAGCCAGACGGTCCCGGGTCTGCAGCAGGGCCACTGTCAACACAACATATGTCTTGTGGTGTGCGGCCATGTGGAACATGTGCAGCCATGTGGAACATGGGTGGCCATGTGCACCATGGGTGGCCATGTTGAACATGGGTGGCCATGTGAAACATGGGCGGCCATGTGGAACATGGTTGCAAATGTCAGTAAATAACACATCCTAGAGTACCGCTTGAAAACACAATTACACTCATGTTTACCAACTACCCATGTGGGGTACACATACACAAACAGTCATACAACTGCACACACACACACACACACACACACACACACACACACACACACACACACACACACACACACACACACACACACACACACACACACACACACACACACACACACACACACACACACACACACACACACACACACACACACACACACACACACACACACACACACACACACACACACACACACACACACACACACACACACACACACACACACACACACACACACACACACCACACATGCATCCGCAATATGTATGCAGCGCAACAAACACATTATATATACAGAACACAACAATGAACTGCCAAATTAACCAAACAACCGGCATGTACTGTCAACATTTACACACAACACCATTAACAAATAAATTAGGAATAGACATGACACACCATAAGTATGAGAAAACAAGATTTACCACCTGCACACACACAAACGTCCACGCCGCATTGCTGCACCCTTTCCCAGATGATGATGGGTGCACTCCCCTACACACACACGTCAACCTTACACCCTCTCACGTTTTCTCCCTGTACACACGACACGTCAACCACAACCCTCTCATGTTTACTCCCCTGAACACACACGTCAACCTTACAACCCCCACGTCTACCCCCTGAACACGACACGTCAAACCTTACAACCCTCTAATATTTGAATCCTCTGTAACACTTGACAAAGTCAACCTAAAGCAACCCTCTCATGTTTACTCCCCTTTGTAACACGGACACGTAACCTTGCACCTATATGTTTACTCCCCTGTAACACGGACACGTCAACGCCCTGTTGTTGCTGCACTCCTCCTGTAACACCCGTCAACCTTACCACCCTCTCACGTTTACTCCCCTGTAACACGACACGTCAACCTTACCACCCTCTCATGTTTACTCCCCTGTAACACGACACGTCAACCTTACAACCCTCTCATGTTTACTCCCCTGTAACACGACACGTCAACCTTACAACCCTCTCATGTTTACTCCCCTGTAACACGACACGTCAACCTTACAACCCTCTCATGTTTACTCCCCTGTAACACGACACGTCAACCTTACAACCCTCTCATGTTTACTCCCCTGTAACACGACACGTCAACCTTACAACCCTCTCATGTTTACTCCCCTGTAACACGACACGTCAACCTTACAACCCTCTCATGTTTACTCCCCTGTAACACGACACGTCAACCTTACTACCCTCTCATGTTTACTCCCCTGTAACACGACACGTCAACCTTACTACCCTCTCATGTTTACTCCCCTGTAACACGACACGTCAACCTTACAACCCTCTCATGTTTACTCCCCTGTAACACGACACGTCAACCTTACAACCCTCTCATGTTTACTCCCCTGTAACACGACACGTCAACCTTACAACCCTCTCACGTTTACTCCCCTGTAACACGACACGTCAACCTTACTACCCTATCATGTTTACTCCCCTGTAACACGACACGTCAACCTAACAACCCTCTCATGTTTACTCCCCTGTAACACGACACGTCAACCTTACAACCCTCTCATGTTTACTCCCCTGTAACACGACACGTCAACCTTACTACCCTCTCATGTTTACTCCCCTGTAACACGACACGTCAACCTTACTACCCTCTCATGTTTACTCCCCTGTAACACGACACGTCAACCTTACTACCCTCTCATGTTTACTCCCCTGTAACACGACACGTCAACCTTACTACCCTCTCATGTTTACCCCCCTGTAACACGACACGTCAACCTTACTACCCTCTCATGTTTACTCCTCTGTAACACGACACGTCAACCTTACAACCCTCTCATGTTTACTCCCCTGTAACACGACACGTCAACCTTACAACCCTCTCATGTTTACTCCCCTGTAACACGACACGTCAACCTTACTACCCTCTCATGTTTACCCCCCTGTAACACGACACGTCAACCTTACAACCCTCTCATGTTTACTCCCCTGTAACATGACACGTCAACCTTACTACCCTCTCATGTTTACTCCCCTGTAACACGACACGTCAACCTTACAACCCTCTCACGTTTACTCCCCTGTAACACGACACGTCAACCTTACTACCCTCTCATGTTTACTCCCCTGTAACACGACACGTCAACCTTACAACCCTCTCATGTTTACTCCCCTGTAACACGACACGTCAACCTTACAACCCTCTCATGTTTACTCCCCTGTAACACGACACGTCAACCTTACAACCCTCTCATGTTTACTCCCCTGTAACACGACACGTCAACCTTACTACCCTATCATGTTTACTCCCCTGTAACACGACACGTCAACCTTACTACCCTATCATGTTTACTCCCCTGTAACATGACACGTCAACCTTACTACCCTATCATGTTTACTCCCCTGTAACACGACACGTCAACCTTACAACCCTCTCATGTTTACTCCCCTGTAACACGACACGTCAACCTTACTACCCTATCATGTTTACTCCCCTGTAACACGACACGTCAACCTTACAACCCTCTCATGTTTACTCCCCTGTAACACGACACATCAACCTTACTACCCTCTCATGTTTACTCCCCTGTAACACGACACGTTAACCTTACTACCCTCTCATGTTTACGTCATTGAACAACATGTGGTCTTAGCCAACGGCATATACTCAATCAGCCATGCATTTGTTCTGAGGAAATTCACCAGATTTAAATGGAAAAAGACCTTAAAGAAATAATAACACTGTTTGCTTGAATTCATATTACAATACATCTTGCTAAATATTTCCAGTCCATAAAGCAATAAAAAATATAAAAAATCCATTTTATGCTGTGCCACTCGATTTTTTCAAATATGCATACTTATTACAAAGCAAACCACCATTTATAACTACACTGTATAAATAAATAATGTATATAAAATATATAATTGTTGGAAAGATCTACCAAAGTATGTGTCCCGTAATAAAATAAAATAAGAACAGCATCCGGTCAGAAGCAAACAAACCCATTACCTGGAGAACATCTTGCATAGAACCAAGGGGCAATATGTCAAGGTCATCTTCATCATCAGACACAGTCACCCCCTGGTGTACGAAGTGTGTACTATATGTGATATGTTCGTTGAATGCGTTTTCCCATTTCTGCAAATTTCACATAATTTATAGTTATATCATATTCTTTGCTGTTGTTATTGATAAATCCAAATGAATAATTTAAATCCTAATCAAATGTGGTCTGGTGACGTCTCCAGGACCAATGTAGTAATATGTTAAATTTATGACACATTTTACTGATGCAAAAATACTAAAAATGTTAACTGCATTGATTGGTTGGATGGGTGAAAATTGTAGTAGCATATGTCACCTATGAGTTGTCAATTATGCTTTGAAAATGAGTGTCATACTTGTGCATGCATAAATTATTGTTTATTAATGGACGTTTCATACACTTCTTGACTGTGTTTACAAGTCTATATGCAAGTTCAGACAGACGTCTCCAACAGAACATGTTTGTAGTTGCAAGAAACAGGCAAACTGGATTAAACTGAATCTACACAGTCCTCCAGGACACAAGACTGATGTGACAGGGACATTACCTGTCTGGTCACTTCTGCCGTGTCCCCAGGAAGGACGGACAGAAGGAAGGACGTGTTGTCTGAGAAATGGACACCAAACACATGACCAGTGTCCAGTCTTGCCTGAAGAGAAGGTCATCGTAAGTGTGAACAAGAGAACAAGTGAAAGTAACGGTCAGTTCTTAAACAGTAGGCTGTTCTAAGCACGTACACTGTACTCCCAGCCAGACCATCTCACCTCCTCTGGGAAGAATTCAACCACACTGCATTTAATACACAAAATACTATTTGTTCACAAGTGTCCAACACTGTCTATACCCGTTACTCAGCCATACAGCTGATTAAACTTGGAGAAATAAATGTAGAGTGAACACACTTACACACTGTTCTTAGTTAAAAACACTTTTAAAGTAGTTAAAGCACTTATTACAGACAATTGATACTAGATATTATGATGTTGATTTGTAACTTGTTTTAAAGTTTATAATAGATGATTAATCAATGTCATTCTGCATGATTAGCTTACCTGTACTCGGGCATCATCAAGGTACTTAAAGGCCTTCCTTCTTGAACCCGTGGATGCATCACCCCTAAAAAATGTGTTTACAATAATACAAAAATATTGAAAATATAGTGTTGCTAGTTTAGTCAATAAGGCCATGTTTATGCAGTGGTGTAAACATAAATACCAGCCACCTTATTGGCCACGCTGTTGAGTGCAGTTTCATTATGTATATCAAATGATGAGGGGAAACTCAAGCATTTGTACAATTTAAATCTACTTCCAATAACAAAGTAAAATATACTCATTCTACAAATACACTATATTTCATACTTTGTAATACAAATGTGTGAGTTCTATATTTGTGACCTTTTATATTGCACGTGTTGTTGTAATGTTGTATTTAAATCAAAATATCTCAAACTCATCTCTAAGTTGATAATGTTCATATTTTTAATGTATATTCATTCCCGACATTGTATAATTATTAATTGGCCTATTGAAGGCAACTGTATTCAAGAAAACTGCTTTGTTATTGCAAATTGTGTGTCAACAAAGCCAACAGCCCTACTTAATGTAAACATACACAAAACGTTACCGTACATGTAACTATAGGAACAGTTTGTGGGCATGGTATTTTGGATGGGGACCTATTCGTCTTATCTTAAAGAGTAATTGTCTAGTTTGTTTCACCGACACTTGAAGATTCCCAGCACCCCTCGCTCCAGGACCACCCAGGTGGGTTTCCAGCCAAAAATACGACTTTTCTGTCAATATGAAAAAGAACACAAATTTGAGTACTTTGTAATGCTGACCTATTGGTGATTCATACACAATATGTTTTAATTATAAAGTGAACAGTTACTGCTTCAAAGATATGGAGGTATCTTCAAAATGACTTTATTGAAACCTATTTTATATATAAAGTACAATGCATTTTAGTTCAAAAATTCAAGCTGGGTATTTTTAAAATATGTTATCATTTACAAATATGACATTTCGTCCAGGTATTTTACTGTAATAATAACACTTTAATAAAAACAACAGAAACAAATAACTTAAGAAAACATTTGACATCAATTAACTTTCCTCTGCTGCGTCCAGTGGTGCACATTTTACTAATAATATTCACTGTTAAAGTACCTTAGAGCATATTATATATTTAAAAATTTATTAACTGACCAACACATAAATGATATATTATTTATTAATAACATACTTTTTGCAAATCCTACATGTATGGGTGGAAATATGTTATTGAAATTACTATAAAACAACAATGACCTCGACTATATGACCTTCACAAACCTTAAGCAGTGGGCCCTCAAATCGTTGCACGTTCCGCTGGACCTTCTTGATTGGCATAATGTCCAGGAGCTGACGCATCTTCTCGTCCAGAGCCATGTCCAGTGCAACTTGACCTGTACAGGGGGAGCCACTGGTCAAAAGTAACGTTTCTGACAAAAACACATCTACTTGGCAGTCATGCGTGGGAAAGTGCCACCAGTTCATCTGACTCAGTTCACCCTAGTCATTAGTGTGTGTGTGTGTGTGTGTGTGTGTGTGTGTGTGTGTGTGTGGTGTGTGTGTGTGTGTGTGTGTGTGTGTGTGTGTGTGTGTGTGTGTGTGTGTGTGTGTGTGTGTGTGTGTGTGTGTGTGTGTGTGTGTGTGTGTGTGTGTGTAGGTGTACATTTGTGCATCTTCATCAGTCGCAATACAGACAGTCAAAGCCATGCAATTGTCCCTGCTTCGTAACAACTACCCTGGGTAATCAAAGCCAAACAATCCTAATAATTATGGACTGTGTCTGTTCATTAACTTTTCATCCCAAACATTACATGTGACACCAGCATCGATTGCTCAAAACCAAGACTGTCATATTTCAAACCACATCAGGTATATTAATTATTTAACACACAACATATATAGTAATCTGTAATCTTAATTTAACATACTAATTGTCGGAGTACAGATCTTCCTAATGATTTCTTATGATTCCATGTACATTCTGTAATGTGTGTATATGTCTGTGAACAGACTGGTCCTGGATATATGATGCTATAGAAATGTTTGAAATGTATCTATTGGTGAAATCAGTTGCATTTATACTACTGAGATAATTTTTACAGCAAAGAAAATGTGGTAGCCACAACACGACACCTTTGTTGTTTTTTATCGAAGTGTTGACGCCATTCTCCAGCAGGAGTGCAGCTGCTGCCCTCTGTCTGCAGTAGGCTGCATTGTGCAGTGCGGTGTTGCCAAATGTGTCCGTACAGTTGATATTTGGAGGGTGGGGAGACCTTAGCTGTGACAAATACACACTCTGATAAATGACACCAATCCCAGTCCACAATCCAGAATTATACAGGGCAAAATATTTCATTTCCATGTGAAAAACAATCTACAGTGTATGTGTAGCAAGTAACATACACTGTAGATTGTTTTTCACATGGTCAAAATTCAATGACACCATAATTCAGCAAAGTAGAGTTAGGTAAAAAAAAATGGCAGTGTATATGTTTATGTCCCTTCAGTTTATTGTATATTTATTTAATACATTGTTGAGAAATTATTTTATTTGATAAGTACCAGCATCTGATGGCAACAGTGAAACAGAAATGTAAAAATAAAGGAATAAAATCAAGTCATACATGTATTCACAGTGCTTCAAACTTTTGCATTCATTTCTGTAAAAAGTATGAACATGTGAATTGCATTGTTTGGACTCCTCACAAATGCTATACATTTGTTGCATTTTACACCAGAATGGAACTCTCCTGTGAGTTGAGGCTAACAAATGGAAGAACTTCCTGGGTCTACATGGCACACATCATAGGCAAGATATTCCTGCTGAAGATTTTGTGGCACACATCACAGGTTTACAGACAAAAATGAAGTACAAGCATGTTCCGTGAATGAGTAGAATGTATAGAAATTTTGGATTATTGGTTTGTTTCACAGAATATTATTATGCCACATGATGTTGGAGATGTGACATCCATAGTGAAGCCAGTCCACTTATTTACATAGGTTGCATGATACAGCCAAATTATTTGGAGATAAAAGACATGCAATGTATGTAGTGTCTAAGAATAAGGTGTCTTGTTATGATGATAAGTCAGTTATAATCACCATCATTGGCCACCTGTCAGCAGCCACATTTTTGGTTCATTTCAGGACATTTTAGCATTAAATGTCCAACTGATGCCCATGTTGACATTTTGTCATATCATAATGAACATGTGACTGGGAAAAAAATGTAATTCCTTCACAGTCACTGCTATTTTGTCAAAACTGTATACCTCTTAAAATACATGTGTGTTAACCATTCAAAACAAACAAGGAACTCCAGGTAACATGACTGCATGAATAGACTGACCACAAGACAGTAAATGCCACAACTATTGTCCAAACAAAAAACATCACTGATGTACAATACATACCATTTTCGTCAGACCTTCGGTGTCGCCATCTCGAGCCAATTTCAGGAACTGTCCCTCCAGGCTTCTCTGCTCAAATGCCTCAGCAGCTAAAATAACCAACCAGAAAGTCGAGTGACATCATCTGGTTACGTTTCGGGTTTACAAAAAAATTTAAAAGAGAGAGTTTGCTTTTAAGATCTGCGTGTTTCTTTTGTACACACCTTCAATGAGGTTCCTGATCTCAGGTGTTCTCGCCAGTCCTCTAGGCGTGTTGCCCTCTGCGTTGATCACGTCTACTTTAGCTTGGTTCTTTAGTAGTAACATGACAACCTCCTGCAGCAGAATCACATGACAATCCATTCAAGTAGTATAGCTTAGTTCAAATCAAATCAAATCTATTGTAGCTCTTTACAATACATACAAATCAAACCAAACAACATAAAGAGAACAATAGGGGAAGAACAGTATATTATATAATGTCATACTCCTATTATAATATATTCAATGCACGTACTTCATAGTATTGAAAACAAAACAGCTTGCAGGTGTAGACAAATAATAAAAGCTATGCTATATACATGTATTAACATCATTGTGTGATTAATTTTTTAAAGTATGCATTTATAATTCATTAGTGAATAAGTAATACAGTTAATTATTGTGTTGAAATAATTCCAAATGATAGCACCCTTAAATTCTTATATTATAGTTGCACAAAAAGATTACTGAGAACACAGTATTGGTTATAGCTCACTCTCACGAAAACTGTACAATCAACAGTGGTTGCAGTGAAATGGAAATAAACATAGATTGGGAAAAATATATTTGTGTAACTTACACATTTTTTAATGAGAATTGGTTACAGAATCGCACAAAACAGTTTAGAAGAATGGCTGTAGTGGTTGTTTTTATTTTATAAAAACCGTTGTGTTTCATTGGCCATTTGTAATGCAATCATGTCAGCATTGAATGTTGGCACTACTACAAAAATTACACAAATAATGTGGTTAACAGTAGCCATAATGAAAAAAGTGTCTCTACGCAAAATGTAGTGTCGTGAAAAGAAGACTTCTGTGCTTCTCACAGCGTTGAAAAAACAGTTTGGAAACTACATTTTTGGATGATTAAAAACAAATATAAAGTGTCGAGGCACTGGAAGAAGCAATAATTAAGGCTGTCTCTCGTGATATTTTGGGCATAGCTATCCGAAAAATATGTTACACGCGGAGAAATGTTGGGTCTACTTTTTATGTAAATTATGCTTTTAATTTAAACAATGTTTGAACATAGTGTTTCAGGCTTCCATTTGAAAGTTACAAAAGTTTGAAGTCGAGACGTCCGACCAATGTAAGATGTTACGTATTGACACCGGGAATGATTTTATTCAGTGTGACGTAAATTTTAGAGCTTTTGGATCAAAGTTAATTATGTTTAAAAAAATAATGTGTATTGGTACTGATTCAGTGACATGTTACAATATTACTGGTTTGCGAATTGAATTTGAAGCGAAGGCTCAGGATGCCACTCGTAAGTAACAAAGACGCCACGTGCTGGTGTCCGAGTTGTGTGTACGACAGAGGCGCAGAAACTTTTCAACAGTTGCCATTTATAACTTACCATTTAGTAAAAAACAAGTTTGTATGTATTATAATATTGTGCATAATATTAATGACATACAGCATTAGCTCAATGCTTTCTTTTCTCTTTTTATTAAAATTTTGTTGTGCACATAATCGTTGTGTCATGCTAGATGTGGGCAATTTCAGCATTACACTAACGTACTTTGATTGAAAATATCTTGATTACACAACATATAGGCTAGCTGTTGATTTCCTTTTTATATATCTGAAGCCAGGAGGTGTTTAGCTTTCAGTTGGCAAAAAAAATTTCAGGTTCATTTCACCGATATGCAGCCATTTTGTTGATTGGATCACCGTCCGTACTTTGTTTGGTTTATAAATTTTATGGTATTGTATTAATATGCAAAAAAGATAATTTGAATTTTCCCCCATGTCACATTTCAGCACAGTTTTCATGAGAGTGAACCTTGACCCTTTACAACTTTGTCCATTTCATCAAACATACACAGAATCTTTGCAGCATGCATGGATATGGCCTCACACATTCACAAAGTGCAATAAAAGAGATGCATTTAGTATATGTTTAACCCCTCCTAACCTCCCCAAAAAAGGCATCAGTGATTTTAATTTGCTACTTGTTGACAAATTATCCCTTCCCATAATGCTGTCTTGATTTTACATGACAGGTGTTAAAATGTGTATGTTCTGGCTGCTTGGTTGAGGCTTTTCTGGAAATCAAAGATCTACTCACAACAACAATGTGAATCATTATTTACCTAAAAAGAAACAGTACCATTACTGCAGGGAGCATTTAAATTAGTTATAAATGCACTATGCTATTGTATTAGTTACTGCTATGTTAAATCAAATAAGTCTGCAGACTTGTGCTCACCATTCGTCCTGTGAAGGCAGCCCGATGAAGTGGTGTGTCACCGACATTGTTTACCACGTTAACATTGGCCCCATTCTACATGACAAAAGAAACATTTACAAATATGTTGTTACAACACAGCACCTGACTGTGAATAAACTTACCAAAATCTGTCATAATCATTTATAAGACGCATGCATTGTGCATTTTTAATGTTTCTCTAAACAGCTGATCATTAATGCTTACAGAGATTGCCTTACATAAAATACACATACACATGTACTTCAGTCATAATGGTCAACAACAAAACAAAATTCATATCACAATTATAAACCATTTTGAAAATATCGGTATAATAAATATACTTAAGTAACTTCTATTGCGCCCAAATCCTTAGAAACCAAGCTGAGACGGACATCACTATAAAAGGGTTATTCAAACTCACAGTCAATAAACAAATCTAATTGTTATCAGATTGATTGATATATAATATTAATTATAGATATAGTCAGAATAGCTTGGTCACACTCATTGTTGTTTAACACACAGGCAAAACAGTGAAGAATAACTGCACTGTACTGTGACTGTAGGTACCCCAGTTTCTCTGGTTTTGTTCATGGTTATAATGTACTTTAGAAATACATGATATTTTGTACAATTGACCAAATAATATACCCAACTACACATCCATCATCAGATAAACCTGGCTGCAGACAGAGGAGACGACTAAGAGGAACGAGACAATCGTACGTCTATCAGCAGCTGCACAACATCCTTGTGACCGAAATAGGACGCCAGATGGAGGGGAGTCCAGCCCAGGTTAGCCTTGCTTTGACCTGAAACATCGCCAAAAGATATTATTATAACCGCTTTTCGGGACTCTATGCGTTAATTAATTGATCACAATTGTGTGTGATCAATGACTGGTTCTATTACATATACATTTGTTCTGGGCATCTTAAGTTTTTGTTGGAAACAGCATAATATTACGACAGCATCCTGGAGAAACTGAGTGCCTCAGGATCCCACTGGACATGAATATTAACGACACTGAACATGTTTTTCACTATACAGTATAGAGCTTTGATTTTCACTATACAGCTTTCACAAATGTGTTTCCTATAAAAACTTGTTTAACCCACACCGTGTAGATGCCATTAACATCAACTGTATGCAGGTGTCTAATTCAATAACCACAGTTAAAAAAGTACAATTATAATAAAATTTATAATATTTTACGAAAAGCCGGTCTTTCCATATTTCACACTGACGTCCCTCTATTATGGTCAGGGGTCGTCGCTACCTTCACAGTCGATGTTCAACTGAAGCTCTCCGGAGCTTCTCTCCTGTAGTAAGCCTCCCACTGAGTCGACATCTCCGTGTCTTGCACTGTACAGAAGACGTTCCTCTGCGCTTTCTTCTTCCATCGCTCCTGATAGCATTGGCAGAAGTGTCTTTTTAGACCCAAGTAGTGTATCAATTTATGTGCGTTCACACCTCAGTGTGTTTATGCCTGCTGTACCGCTTTTTCTGCCTAAAAAAATACACTACGACACAACACTTGTAAAAAAATAAATGTGCCTTGGATGATATTGAATGAATGCACTGAAGTATCAAATGAAGGCAAACATACTGTTATAACTGCAACATTTGTGTGTGTTCAGGTTACACTATCTACTACACCTAAAATTATCCAACATTTCATTTTCATGTGATAATTTATGAGTCACCATTTCAGGAAGTTTACTTCATAGTAACAATTTTAATTAAGACTAACTTCTTAGACTAAGCAGGCATATGCATTAATTCAATTTTGAGCCTACCTATTAACTTTATACTGAATAAAACAAATATAATAGTAATTTGATGAGAAATAGTTCATGTCTTAAAAGTTAAATGCATGTTGTACCATATGTAAGTTTTTAACATAAAATTGCACGCTTTTAATTTTATATACATTTCGCACCATTAATTTTTTTAATCAGCACCTGTATTTGAGTATGCTCTCACAATCGACACGAAATCGGCGTATTGTGACGGTAGTGGATAACCGGAAGAAGATGTAGGCGTTGCAAAACGAGCTAGTCAAAGCCATTGGCAAAGCGTATTATCGCCCAACAAAACACTTGAGAACATTGCTAAGTTTGTACGCCAACGTTATCAAGCATCTATGTGTACTACATAATAAACTAATGTTACCATGTTTCTAATACCAGAACTTACGAACGAGTTATGCACTCTTCTAACACTTACTTACTAGAAGTAAGATACAGAAGGACCCAATATCGGTTTATTTATTTCGTGCCATCGATGTTTTCATTCTGTAGTTACTATCACATTCACTAGATGGCACCACTGCCTCCAATCGCTGAACTTGTTTGACAGATGGCGCCACTGTCACAGCGTCACCATTCGTCCGCTTGTGATCAATGGGAAACTACCTCGAAGCGGACTATCGTGTAATTTGTCATATTTGCCGTTAGATAAAGCTATTATTTATGTAGAAAATGTTCATGATCGTCATTTCTCTGTCCAATGCACATCCACTTGTACTGTGTATACATTTATATTATTTATAGACATATTGAATTTATGCTATGTAATACGGTATTAGTAATTATTTATTGTTTGGAACAGTGCTTAACTCGTTAAGTGTGTGTGTGCGTGTGCGCGTGCGCGTGCGCGTGTGCGTGTGCGTGTGCGTGTGCGGGCGCGCGCGCGCTTTACCAACAGCACGTCACTGGATGTAAATCCATTAGCATATGCACCACTCAGGTGCCTGTTTTGGTCAAGTCATGACCTGTGGTTGAAAAGAAAAGACAGATTTGTTGTGAAGCATCTCTGTATTTATTTCATGGAGTCTGACATGAATTTAAACCATCACCAACCAGGTTGACTGATGGTCAAATCTGACGCGTTTGAAAGGTCAGTGTACTATGCATCATGAACACTGCAAAAATATCTTCTATGCAGCATGTGTGGATCTTTCTGTCTCCACATACAACTTTGTCTACGTCCATACGTCTTCTACATATCGTTTGTTGCTGCGAAGCTGTGAGACAAACGCTTCTGCATCTTTCTTCTCCATGTCTGTAAAGAAAACATACACTGGTCACCTAATAAAACCTGTTTAACAGTGTTAGACTTCTGAGTAATGATGTCTTCTTACATAATATGGTATCAAGACCTTAGGACTGTTGAAAACAGTTTATAAATTACTCACTGGCTGACCTAGTTAATCGAACACCATTTCTGCTTTTCTCTGGAGCTTTCCGCGACATTGCAATTACAGCCTAAAGACAATTTGTACACAAATATCCACCGTCTTTAGGCAGGTATTCAGTCACACAGCTGAGTGAACTGGAGCAATGTAGAGTGAATAAATTTGCCCCATGTTTAAACAGCAGCATAGAATTAAAGCCCAGCTTCTCTTTTCCAGTTTGAAAATATCAATGGACAAAGACTTTGTAGACAAACAAGATACACATCCAGAGAAGAGTATTGCATTTCACATTTTTACTTTGAAAGCTGATTAGTGTATTTAGAATCATCCTTTACATA
The DNA here is from genome assembly GCA_025642075.2 of Ridgeia piscesae. Classification (NCBI taxonomy): domain Eukaryota; kingdom Metazoa; phylum Annelida; class Polychaeta; order Sabellida; family Siboglinidae; genus Ridgeia; species Ridgeia piscesae. The sequence goes on along the minus strand of JAODUO010000074.1, from coordinate 548,572 downwards.
AACCAATTATCCTTAAAAATGTACAACTTAACATGTCAGGAAACAAAGTACAAAACCATAAACAAATATAAAAAAAACACCTGCACCCATATGTTAGTGATTTAGAGCGTGCACTGTGGGAACTTTGACCCCGTTTAACAATTGACATTGGGTATTTGGTGACGGACGCTAGCAAATGCGTTGAATAAGTGTTACCTCTGTGCTTCTGTATGACACTGACTATGGCGTCATTCACATCCTTTGCCATGTGTTTCGCATCGCCGCACACAAATACAGTGGCGCCACCTTGACACAGAAGCGTGGCAACTTCTGCTCCATGACACGCAAGATTATCCTGCACATAACGTGGCTTCCCCTGCTCAGTGGCGCCATCTCTCGAGAAGGACACAACCAGCTTTGACAAGACGCCATTCGACTGCAGTTCTTCCAACTCCGTCCTGGCCAGAAGAAAACGCAAATGTTGAATATGTAAAAATGTAAATTCTTACACAGTAAAGTATCTTGTCAAGATTAGGATTCCTTGAAGATTGCATTACACTTAACCCTTTAGACCCCACATATTTAATAAACACACATTCTATTTCCCCACCAATTCTGGCAAAATTGTGTGAAATAGGGGTGTGGTCCGTTTTTTGCTCATAACTTTTTACAACTTCATATCTTACAATTGCAAGTTACATTTATTTTAAAGCAAATTGAATTATCTTTCAGGTGAGACCAACTGTGATATTGTATCAAATAATTATGTTGACCAACTTTGGTTTTGAATGTACCTAAAAACTTTCATATATATAAATAATGTAGCAAATGACACAAATTATGTGACTGAACGTTGTTTATGTGTTATTATTACTGTATCATGAATAAACAAATACTTTGTTAACAAACAGAAGGAATATTTATTAAAAAACCATCACTATTGAACGTTTCACCTTGAGATTGTTCGCTGCTGCACTAGTGTTCATTACGACTACAGTCATTTGCACTAGTCGTCACTCAGCATGAAATTGCCTAAAGCATATTCCCACTTTGCACAGGTAAGCCTTGCATTTGAGGCAGCCAAAGCTGGTCTCCACAAATCGACCAGCACTGGTCTTTCTTTTGTGATGAGCACACATCTGGCATACTCGCTTCCGACCTTCAAACCGCACAAGAGGGTGATCCTGGATGATGTCATCAGACACAGTGTAGGCAGCCACCAGCTTCTCTACAGCAGGTGGAGCCCGGATCGCTCGGCCAGAATCGAAGTTGTCCATGAAGCTGTGGACCAACTTCAACTTGAAGGCCTTCAGGGCGAACTTCCTCTTGTTTCGGGGCAGTGGTTGGTTGGCCAGCTTCCACAGGATGAATGCGTTGATCACCCCAATGTTAAAGATACCTCAAAACAGGTATTTCCACCATCTGCGTCCAGATCTCCCGACATTGTAGTATGACCGGTACTGGTCGAGCCGATCCACGCCTCCCATCATCTGGTTGTAGTCGCGGACGCATGTCGGTGTTGACAGCACTACCTGCTGACGATTCCGTCGCACTTGAACGTCTTCATCGTCACCAGCGTTGTTGGTTGCAATCATGCAAATGTCGCGTTTATCGTGCCATTTGCAAACCATGACACTGCTGTCCTCTCTGGTCCACTTGACGGACTGTCCTTGCGGAACATACGCCAGCGCCAGCGTCTTCAGGAACTCCTTCCTCGTCGAGCGTGTTGTCCCACACATGTACGTGTCAGCCTGAAGAAGATCCTCTGCCAGGTGCACGGACGTGAAGTAGTTGTCTGCATAGACGTGGTGGTGACGCAGCAAGTACTTTGTCATCAGCTTCATGACGACCTTGTATCCAAGGTCCAGGGTTACGTCGCCATTGCCAGCTGCGCCTGTGTAGACAATGAAGGCCACACAGTAGCCCGTCCTGGAATCGCACAGGCACCACAACTTGATGCCCCACTTGATGGGTTTCTTTGGGAGGTACTGCTTCCAAGACAAGTGGCCATCGTAGTGAATCATGGCCTCGTCAACTGAGAGATTCTTTGACGGGCCAAACAAGTGTCCAAAGTTTCTCTCACACAAGGTGATCAGTGGGCGTACCTTTGCGAGCTTGTCTTGGGGATCCTCCTCAGCTGCGATGGAGCAGTGGAAGTACTGGCTGAGTTTCTCATATCGCTTCCTTGACATTGTTTTTGAGATGAACAGATCGTTCAGTGCCGGATCAGAAGACCAATAGTCCTTGTACTCCGGCAGCACCTTGATGCCCATCTGCATGTTGATTCCGACAAACGCCTTCATTTCATCAGGAGTTGTCGCATGCCAGTTGACATCAGATGTATCGTACTGCCCATGTGCTGCATCTTGCGGTGGTGGTGACTTCGCAGTTGCGTTGACGTTCGTTGACTCTGCCAACTGAACAAAGAAGTCGTCGCCAAACATCTGATCGAAGAATACGGCTGCCTGACTGTTTGGCGGAAGTCTGTCAGTCGGTCCAGTTGGCTCTGTGAAGTTGTGTACAGTTGGAGGAGGAGCATCTTGCGTTCGCACCCAACCTGGTTCCAACACCAGCTGTCCATTGCCTGCACGTCCCCTGCCACGTCTGCGTCCCCGTCCCCTGCCACGACCGCGTCCCCGTCCCCTGCCACGACCGCGCCCTCTGCCACGTCCGCGTCCCCTGCTTTGACTACGTCCTCTGCCACTACTAGTAGATGCAATCGGAGCATCACCAGCACCATCAACCTCCATCTCAGAGTCAGAATCAGACGAGTCTGGTCTTTGTGGCACGTAGTCATCACCTGAGCCAGATACTTCACCACCACTGGAGGGCTGCAAGTGAAAGACACAATAGATATAGTAGTAATACATATTATCAATGAACATATCATATCCATAGATTTTCACAGGTGCAAATAAAAACAAATAATCATGATGTTACATACTCCTTTCCAACATGCCTCAATCTCATGCATTCACTCACTGACATGACATTGATTGACTGTCACGCCAACAGAGCAGTCCACAATAAAATAAGCATCATGTTTTTTCCTTCAAGTTATAATACCTTTTATTCCTACATTTTAAATACAATTATTAGTAGTTGGCAATAAAACAGAACACAGTTTGGTCAGTGGCATCAAAACGTACACTAAGCTTGTGCCCATTGTTCCGATACCAGACACGATACCATCGCTGATTTTCACTAATTTTCGCTCACGACTGCTTACAAAAGAAAACTCTTACCTCCACATCTAAGTCCGATTCATACTGGTCTAAATCGCTTTCTCCGCCACTTTCTTCTTCCAACATTGCTGAAACTTGCTCTGCCGTCAAACCTCTCCTTGACGCCATTTTTAAATGTCCAAGATTCGTCTCACAATAAACTTTCAAACGCCGTTTTCTCAAAAATGTTCAATGGAAACGCATGCAGAAAAAGCCCACAATGCATTGCTGATACCCTAGTGGACAAAACCAGATATAATTCAAAACAATCCATGAGGTGCCGCCACTTCTAGGTTGGTTTTAACCAGCCGGCCGGCTATGGCCGACTTGGGGAGAAACAGGCCGGCCGGCTACGGCCGACTTGGGGGCTATTGGGTTAACAGCCTGGCCGACATGATCAATCAAACACCATCTCAACTTAACTGGAAAGCAGACAGGACACACTAAAATTAATGTGTAAAGACTATTCATACACAAATATCCACCACAGCCTACAGCCAGGTACTCACTCATACAACAGGCTGAGCTGGAGTGAACCAATTTACCCATGGTTCGATCAAAACGGCAGCTCGGGTTTTGAACCATACAATTCTATTTTAATATTGCATCTATATAATTTACACAATAGATTAATGCAGACATTTACAGGTATAGCTTAAACATACAAACCGATATAAAAAGTCACGGTCGGCATGACGACAGCCAAAGAACAGCCATGTTTCTCCAACCTTTGTGTCACTTGAAATGAGCTTCTGCCTAAAATCATACATTTTCATAATGAGTGCAAATGTATTGATTAATTACTGTGAACTAACTGTTTACCGTCGCTCGTTGTTTTTGCAAAAGTGAAGTATATCCGAAAACAAGTAGGAAAATTAGGCTAAGTCCCAAAACAGGTGGAAGAATTGAGGATGGCCCTAAAACAGGTAGAAGGATGGAGATTTGTGCCATAACAAGTTGGAGAATGGAGGTTGGCCGAAAAACTAGTTGCACAATGGAGCCTGGCCCTAAAACATATGGGAGAGTAGAGGTTAGTTTCAAAAATGGTGGGGAAATTGAGGTAGGCCCCAAGACAAGTGGGAGAATGGTAGTTGGCTCCAAATAGATGGGAGTGGGAAGATGGCCCCCAAGATAAAGATGAGTAGTTAGGTGAGAAATGTGAGGATGATACATCACTCCCCCTCATCAGTGTTACCTGTGCATAAGAAATCCAATGAAGGGTGCTACCCCAGTGCCTGGGCCAATCATAATGAGGGGCACAGCAAGGTCAGCTGGGGCGTGGAAGTGCAGGTTGGTTCGAGGGTAGATACCAATCTGTCAAACGAAACACATATTTGAGAAAGTGTCACACTGATGTGTCCATGCAAATGAAACTGAACTAACACATGGCTAACACAAAGTCCAGTTTCATTCAGGCAATATGTGAAGTCATGAAGCCATTTCTAGAAGATGATGCACATTTTGGGGAATTATGTAAGTGAAAAAAAAACAAGAGTCATATCATGTCTGCAATACAAAAGTTAATAAATACTGCAGAAAGGAATAAATAACATTATCCGTTTTTCCCCTCAAAAAACATTAATGCCTAGCATGAACGTAGATGTTTGCCTATCCAATATTACCAAGATGAGATGCATTTTATTTATCCCTACATCCCTACAGCAGAAACAGAAATTATACATAAAATTACAGATAATACATACAAATGCCAAGATACACATTCCTGTATTTACCATAACAATTTATATAACAGTCATCTCTTGTCTTCATAACAAAGTCATGTTTATCCGGTGTTCAATAATCAGTTTGTTTCACGATATGCATGTTGTTATGGAGATTATTTTAATCTACAAGTTTTGTTTATTCGACCAAGAACCGAAGTGTGTGGATAAATGAGATCTGACTATCAATAAAATACCAAACAAGCTACAGTTGGGATGGCAGACTTCATGTCAACACCAAGATTAGCTGTTATCATAGCAGCAAAATAAAAAACCATAATATGTATGGATATATATTTTTTTATTTCCAAATAATTGTGTGTGTGTGTGTGTGTGTGTGTGTGTGTGTGTGTGTGTGTGTGTGTTGTGTGTGTATGTGTGTGTGTGTGTGAGTGTGAGGTATGTGCTTGCACACATGGGTTGATGCTGTGTTGTGTTGATGTGCTATGCATGCTGTGTACCAGTTTACATGAATGTAAATATACAAAATGAAATGTTTTTTATTGTACTATAAATGTGAGACTAGATCATGATTTGTTTATTTTAACTTGCATATTTAATGATTAAATAAAATATTAAATATACTTCACCTGTATTGATTCGCCAAGGTTAAGCTGCGACATCTCAGTGCAGAGGTCAGGGGTCACCGCCTGCAGTGATCTGGTCAATTTGTCCAGCCAACCAGTGCACACTCCGTGTCTAGGTTCAATACGACCACTGCATTGTGGTAAATCAACGATGTTGAAGACAAACGTGAAACGTCCAGGCGTAGCCAAGGGTGAACTGGAATAAAAATAAACTCAGACGTAAGAACATCATGTTGTACAAAATAATAATTATAAGTGTACTTGCTTTGAAGTCATAGAGACTGAAATGTATAAATCTGTATATTAAAATGTTGTAAAACACTTGAAGTATATTAATTAACAATTTGTTGCATATAAATTATAACTATTAATTATATATATATATATATATATATATATATATATATATATATATATATATATATATATATTATATACATACATATACATCATGCATATAACTTACTAAAACTGTAAATCAAATTGAAGTAGCCCCTTTGTTAAAAACCAGTATTTCTTTGGAAATTATGACTTTGAGGTTACTGCCAATGGAACTGCATATATGGTAGCAAGTAATGTATTTCCAAAAAAAATAATATAAAATATCCGCACATCCTATATTCCAAAATCTGTTTAACATGTAAACCATCAGTAAGCACAAGTGTTGAGCGTGAAAAAGGGGTGAACAGAAGTGTACAACTTATACTCACATCAGTTATTGAATTGAATTGAAGTTATGGAACTGTTCTTGAATCTAAGCAATTGATAGTATACGAATTTTTTTTGATGTTGCTTACTGATTCACTCCATGAGAACTAAAATGTTATTATATTGCTTACCGATTCACTCCACGAATCTACACTAAAAGTGAACTAGTGACTTTATTATCAATCAAACCACATAGCAAATATACCATGTACATTCGACAGGTTGAAAATAACAACAATAACATGAGATGCACTATATGGGTTTTTTACAAAATGAACTATTATTGAGAGAAACCAGGTATAACTTACCTGGCTGCAGAATAGGCTCTTGCTTGTAGACGTGGGAGATGTTCTAGGAAGAAACATGCAAACTACATCATAAATACTGCGTATTTATCCACAATGATAAAGAAGACATACTATACTAAATTCTTAAAAAATCAGCTGGAGTTGGTTTTCTCTGTGTTTACCGCTAGATGTTTGGTTCGCAATAGAACATGGACGCTACACTAAATTGATTAAAATTACCGTTGCAACTTTTTATCCTATAGCAAATCATGTTTAATGATTTCAGAAATGTTGTGTATGAATAGTTAAAATTATATGTGCAGTTGGTTTAAAAAGTGCATAGTATAATAATTGATAAACGTGACTCTGATTTGATTAAATAGAGTAACTTGGGAAAGTGCAAGGCGACTGCAATGAGTGCTATCTCCTGCAAAATATCAACTTGGCTGTCAAAATGTATTGCCTGTCTAAACTTATTATGAAAATAAGAATAACACATTATCACAAATAAGGTAATTTCAACTTGTCACCAAATTAAAACAAAGCAAAAATTTGAATTTTATAACCAGGTTCACCCAAGCAGCTGAAATATACTGTACTGACATGCCCCACTGAAGTCTCCCAGTTACCCGCAAAACATTTTCTTACAAAACCAAAGGACTGATGGACGAATCTCTAGGTAAAGCCCTAGAATGATCACATATTACCTCAACTACAAATGTTCCATCAGCCCTACCTAATACAACTTGAATGGATGGGGAACATGAAGGAAACACCACAAGTACATCAGCCCTACCTAATACTACTTGAAAGGATGGGGAACATGAAGGAAACACCACAAGTACATCAGCCCTACCTAATACTACTTGAATGGATGGGGAACATGAAGGAAACACCACAAAGTACATCAGCCCTACCTAATACTACTTGAATGGATGGGGAACATGAAGGAAACACCACAAGTACATCAGCCCTACCTAATACTACTTCAATGGGTGGGGAACATGAAGGAAACACCACAAAGTACATCAGCCCTACCTAATACTACTTGAATGGATGGGGAACATGAAGGAAACACCACAAGTACATCAGCCCTACCTAATACTACTTGAATGGATGGGGAACATGAAGGAAACACCACAAGTACATCAGCCCTACCTAATACTACTTCAATGGATGGAGAACATGAAGGAAACACCACAAAGTACATCAGCCCTACCTAATACTACTTCAATGGATGGGGAACATGAAGGAAACACCACAAGTACATCAGCCCTACCTAATACTACTTCAATGGGTGGGGAACATGAAGGAAACACCACAAAGTACATCAGCCCTACCTAATACTACTTGAATGGATGGGGAACATGAAGGAAACACCACAAGTACATCAGCCCTACCTAATACTACTTGAATGGATGGGGAACATGAAGGAAACACCACAAGTACATCAGCCCTACCTAATACTACTTGAATGGATGGGGAACATGAAGGAAACACCACAAGTACATCAGCCCTACCTAATACTACTTCAATGGATGGAGAACATGAAGGAAACACCACAAAGTACATCAGCCCTACCTAATACTACTTCAATGGATGGGGAACATGAAGGAAACACCACAAGTACATCAGCCCTACCTAATACTACTTCAATGGGTGGGGAACATGAAGGAAACACCACAAGCACATCAGCCCTACCTAACACTACTTCAATGGGTGGAGAACATGAAGGAAACACCACAAGTACATCAGCCCTACCTAATACTACTTCAATGGATGGGGAACATGAAGGAAACACCACAAGCACATCAGCCCTACCTAATACTACTTCAATGGACGGAGAACATGAAGGAAACACCACAAAGTACATCAGCCCTACCTAATACTACTTCAATGGATGGGGAACATGAAGGAAACACCACAAGTACATCAGCCCTACCTAATACTATATCAATGGGTGGAGAACATGAAGGAAACACCACAAGTACATCAGCCCTACCAAATACTATTTCAATGGGTGGAGAACATGAAGGAAACGCCGCAAGCACATCCTGCAGACAAAGTGCGGGTTCGCGTATGTACTTCGTGTAGTCGCCTGCTCCCTGTTTGCAACACAACTCCTGTAGGCGGCGCTTCTGCGCGGGATCATCGCAGAATTCCACGAGAGTTCGAAGAAATCCCTGAAAAGTTACATGACATATAAGTCCTTCCATTCCAAGCATCAATGTTGCAAGTGAAAAATGAATAACATGAAAAAGTTAACTCACAGCCATCAGTATGTGTCATTACTATGTGGTGAATATCAGGGCAGGAGCCACTTGTCAAAAGCCTTCCAATGCATCTCACATCTCAAAGTTCACGAAAAAGTCCAACCCCAGGTCCACTGCTAACTCTAACTATTTGGGACTGTTACAATGACAGTGCTATTATAATTGTATTACGATTATAACATCAATGTGAAAGTTTTATGGAAGCACACAAACCCATTGTCTAAAACAGTAATATTCATATTAATACAATGAATAGTCAGAATACTAGTATCAGAAATCTTTTTTCTCAACTGTTTTATAAATGATGGTTTTATGAAAATAAACCATTTCATACAAATTATATGAAGTGCTACAGCAATTACTATTGCCAATTTATGACTGATAGTACAACATATTCTAAGGGGAAAATGTTTTCCTTAAATCTCTTGAATTTTAAAAACAACATCAGGAGTAAGTAACATTTTACTTCTGCTCTGAATCATAACTAACGATGAATATGTGTGTCTTGTGCCTCACCTTCTTCGGTACGGTTCGTATTTCACAGCAAGTCGTCAGCGCGTGACGCAGTGTGCTTCTTGGGTCCAGAAAGTTGGGAAAGGTAGGATTTCTTTTCTTTGTGTCACAAAGAACACTGAATGAACACACCTTGTTGGCCAGCTCCGCAGAAACATCTAACCTATAAAAACACAGCTTTTCAAATGCTGTTTTTTTCAAACAGATTCATTCTTTTTGACATTATCGCTTATAGTGACGACTTGAGCTGTGGTCTGTATAGCTCTATTCAGTGCACGGGACATTTCAATTATTTTATACGGTATAAGCAATGCTACACATTTTTTCTTAAAATGCACCAGAATCGGTTATGTAACACTGTGCCACTGTTGAACCTGTGCCATCAACTCTTCCAGATGTGCATTTTTCAGGATATGTTGAACACCTTGCCTTTTCATTTGACTTTTATGAGTTTTATACAGTCATGGAAAAATCAAAACTATTACCAGATGGTGATGTAACAAACTGATTAAAACTATGTATAAACATACCAGTTCAACAGAATGCAGGTAGAAAACACACAGCCCCAGTGAAGATGCAGGCCTACAGTGTAATGTGATGTTTAAAATCTAACAAGATTTCAGTGCCAAGCAACACGACCAATCTAAAGTCACACCACATGTTGGAGAATTAGAGTATCACTTTACCATTTGTTCACTAACAGCGGTGAAGAACGCCGTGAAAGTTCAACATTTGACCTATCCGGCCATTCTTTTAGAAAAACTAAATACACAACACTCTGGTAGATACAAAAATGTGGAAAACAACGATGACACACCAGTGTAAGGATTGAGCTCCAGGGATCTAAGGCTAGTTGAAATTATAGAATTCATTCTGTGATAAAATCCACATTTTGACAACATTTATGTTGTCAGCCACAAACCTGTCCAGGAGTTTGTCAACTTCTTCAGCGCTGTTGTGGCACAGGATGCCCACCGAGTCACCTGGCTCATACGTCCAATCACAGGCCTGAAGAAGAGACACCAACAGGTATTAATTACAGGTGATGTATGTGATCAAATAAGAATACATTCTGTCAATGGCTGACCCACAGAAACATGTCGCGGTGACCATACATCTAGCTACAAAGGTTTAAACAGTTTAAACACACAGCTGTCTCATACTGATTAAGTATTAACAGTATAATATTATTTAACAATTAAAAATTATCAGAACAAAACAAGAAATAAATTAAAATAGGATTTTTTTAATAAACATTATTATGCTACCAACTAAAGTGGCATTACTTCTGATAACTGAGTTACGGTAACTTACCGAGATATCTAATTCCACTTTCAAAGTGGTCTTGACAGCATCCTGGCGCGTCATCCTGGACGCGGACACAATGGTTGCCATGGAAACATCTGCCCGTGCAGAGGGGAACTGGCAGCCATTTTGGGGTGGGAGTGAGTCTACATCCTACAAATGCAACTGTAACTGGTTACATTATCATTTATAAAGTGTAAAATTTTATTTAAATGTTCACAAATGTTGTCTCCATCATAATCAGACCTTGCAATGAAACTGATTAAAAAATATGTATTTTCAGTCATAAAGTCATAATAAACATATTGACAAACATCAATTATGATGTAAACACTGAATGTAGACCTGATTAATTACATTAATTTTGCAGCAAGTTTACCAGTTGTTTTGTAAAAAAATGTTTCAATGACAGAAATAATCCAAATGTAAAATAAACACCAAGCCATATATGGTATTAAAATGCCACCGTACAAATGAAGCAATTTGATTTCACAGATGCAGTCACTACAATATAAAATATTATAATCAATTACAAGTATGATTACCACAAATATGCATGAGTACAATTACTCAGAAATTAATTATTATACATTAACTGATGCAGGGATAATTAAGTGAAGAGACAATTTGTGATTGCATCGAAGAGAACATTTTATATTTAAGTTTTTTAGCCTTCTATATTTATTTGTTTACCTATAATATTTTTATTAGCCTGTCTATATGCACTTTTATAATGTAGAGTTAATTTTATTTATTCCTAATTACATTTAAGGACATGTACATGTAAAGCACCCTGAATAGTTTTAAACTAGATTTGGCGCTATATAGCAAAATAAAACAACCAACAGTAGAACGAGCAGTATTTATATGCACAGAAGATATTTCATCAACTACCAGACAAAACTTGTGGTGCAGTTAACTGTCCACCTGCTCTATCAGTCCCTGCCTATCTCAGTGTTACAAGTACATCTATAGAAAGGAGTTGCCATGTGCCAACTGGCCACCAGAGAGGGCAGAGGTCAACAGTAGTGTTTGATAAGAGGCCTAATGTACCAATGTCCAGAGTCCAGGTTTACCCTTAAACATAACAGACAGTGATTTAGCAGCTAACCAGTAAGCCAGTATTCAGGAGGTAGGAATCATGACCAATCCTTCACACCACACTAATAGTGCAAACACTGTCTACAGGTGGAATGGTTTCTGAAATTACAAAAGTTGGTAGGGGAAGCTGAGGCACAGCATCACTTCCCAGAGACTGTCTCTTATACCTTTGTACTACTACAGAATGTATGTAGATGTGGCTTTTCTGGGGAGTGAAGGTCTTAATTAGGGTAATCTAAACGAATGCTTGTGCACCTGAAATGTTCAGTAGTAACAGAAAAGTCTTAGCTCAATCACTAGTACATTTATTAGATTACTTCTGATATAGCCGTTTCCACATGTCTAATACGGTGGACCGTCTAATATATTTGCTTGCCATTGTATGATCAGAATTCACAAATGTAACCATGGACAGTAATCATGATTACGATTCCTTTTGTAATGTAATCGATTACGATTGGCTTTATTTACCAATGTAATCTAGTACTAGTATGGTTACTCAAAACAGTTGCCTGCGATTACCACGAATACGACTACAGAGTACGATTACTACATCTCTGTTTTATTTCCTCAAAACTATCGCAGAAACCCAATTATTATTAGTATTACACTGTTAGATATAAATCATCAATATTAAAATTCTACAACCATTTCATGTGTACAAAAAGTAATTTGGTAGATATTTAAATAAAACCATTAGGAATATGTTCAAATTTTATTTATTTACATCTTCTCTTTATATTAAAACAAATCTCTGACGTTTAACTAACTACAACAAATTTCTGTGATTTTGAATGTGGATCTGTCTGAAGATCACAGTCAAATAAGAGTCTAAGACAAGATCACTATCTTGTCATCTGTTTCCAAGGCAACTTACCAGCGACTCATCTTCGTGGTAGGTGATGCTAAGATACCGGGTTGGACACATTGGCAATGACAGGTCACTCTCTGATAGAGGAGGAAGAGACTGAACCAGCGACCCTGTCAGTGCGTTGTTACCTATCTTCCGAATGCTGTCATCAAGAGAAGCATCTCCAATGGCGTCCTTTTTCATGTCTCCAATGGCGTCCTGTGCCATGTCCCCGACACATTTGTTAGAGATGTGTGAGTCAGACATGATATCAGCTTCCCATGTCCTAGACATGTTCTCGGTGTTTCTATTTGACTTTTCAACATGTGCGTCCTCCTTGTTCTCTACATGTACCTCTAAACCACACTGCGTGTTTGTTGCATCTGTTTTGGATGAATTTCTGTTGTTCATTGCTATCTTCTCCACATCAGAGTTGATGTTTGTTTTGTCTGTATTTCCTAAGTCGTTTTCTATGCTGGTGCCACCTGGTGGAAGATTCAGTTGCCGTCTGAGTGCATCCCAGAGACCATTGATCCAAGGGTCAGCAATGATCTCCAATCTAAGACAGAAAGAGACACAATGAAGTGTGTAATGTGTATGTACATGCGGGGTGCATGCATGTGTGTGTGTGTGTGTGTGTGTGTGGTGCGTGTGTGTGTGTGTGTGTGTGTGTGTGTGTGTGTGTGTGTGTGTGTGTGTGTGTCTGTGTGTGTATGTGTGCATAATAAACTGCATATATGTGCATGTGTGTGTTGTGGGAGAGTGTGTGTGTGCATGTGTGTTTGTGCGTGTGTGCATGTGTGCGTACGTGAGAGTATGAATGTGTGTGTGTGTGTGTGTGTGTGTGTGTGTGTGTGTGTGTGTGTGTGTGTGTGTGTGTGTGTGTGTGTGTGTGTGTGTGTGTGTGTGTGTGTGTGTGTGTGTGTGTGTGTGTGTGTGTGTGTGTGTGTGTGTGTGTGTGTGTGTGTGTGTGTGTGTGTGTGTGTGTGTGTGTGTGTGTGTGTGTGTGTGTGTGTGTGTGTGTGTGTGTGTGTGTGTGTGTGTGTGTGTGTGTGTGTGTGTGTGTGTGTGTGTGTGTGTGTGTGTGTGTGTGTGTGTGTGTGTGTGTGTGTGTGTGTGTGTGTGTGTGTGTGTGTGTGTGTCAGACATGGGGTCAAATACTTTTGCATTTGAAAGTATTTAAATACTTTTAAAAGTATTTGTAATTGTATTTACCTTCACTGCAAATCACCTTTCACCAAACCAATTGTTTTCAACCTTCAAAATACCCATTGTCTTTCACCCAACAATACTAATTACTGGCCCTGGCAGTGAGCACAACTTTTGTTTGCTCATAACCAGAGGATGGATTAGCATCTGACAGTGACCACAGGTCAATATCACTTTTGTTCTTTAATCAGGGTCCAAGCTGGCACCAGGCTATTCTGGTCTACAGGCTGTCTTTCATGTTGAGCTGTCACACTTCATCATAAGATCCTAGCAGTCACTAACATTCTCTTCTGAGGGCAACATAGAGATTTTATTACTGACCTTCTGGCTTAACTCAACAAACAATATATTATGGCCTCTACCTCTGTGGATAGAGAGGTTTCTGAGTCAGTTGTCACTGTGATGTAGTTATGGAGTTAACAGGAACATGACTCCCTAGCAACTAGTCTTTGATTAGGTTAAACAAGGCATTGATTGTACTTATTGATCAGGTCAAGTAGAACATTCACATCATGAATGTAGGTAATGAAGTCCGAGGAAAAAGTCACAGATAAAAAAGTCACAGGAAAAAATCACATAATTTTACGTGATATTGTTATTTGCTACACACGTAAAGGACAAGACTGACAATCTGTGTTACGTCCAATGTATGTGTGAATAACCAATTACTCTGAATAATATTTTGTTTTATATGTGAGTGGTGTTATGTTCGATTGTGTGTGTGTGTGTGTGTGTGTGTGTGTGTGTGTGTGTGTGTGTGTGTGTGTGTGTGTGTGTGTGTGTGTGTTTGTGTGTGTGTGTGTGTGTGTGTTGTGTGTGTTTGTGTGTGTTTGTGTGCGTGTGTGTATATATGCGTGCATGCATGGAATGAAATGCAATGATGACATACCCTGTAGCATCATCCGCCCAGCCAGCAGGGTAGAAGTGGGTTGCCCCCAGCTGCCGCAGTCGCGCATCAAGAGTCTTCCCACACTTACAGAAGTTGGTGTAGTTGGAATCTCCTAACCCTGGAAAGGCAAGACTCATTAGTGTAAAAAATCTCTGGCAGTTACTTTGAATCCTTAAAGGGTGGCTGAAAGGCTGCAATGACCATTGCCCAAATATAAAAACATTTAGGGGATATGTGACCACAATTTGATGAGCGTGGAGTCATGGCATGTATTAAAAAATTAAATTTCAAATTTGGATATCACTGGCCAGTGGTCACAGCCATAGAATGTTCAACCTGCATTTGGTTTGACTTACTCCTATCTATTCAATGAAAATGCTCGATTTACTTCATCAATAGACATTTCTGCGGGAAAATAAGAGTATGGTAGCTTTAAGCTTATTATATATGGTAAGCGTTATACAGATCAACAAATCTATTGTGTGTGTGTTCAAAATAAAAAGTTAAATTACGAAGATCTAATACAAAAGAAAGCCCTTTCAATGTGTTGTACTTGCTGAATAGGGAATTCCTTTGTTTGGGAATTTCCTGATTCCTGTGCGGATATGTTTCAAATAGCTACACTGAAGGTATGTTTCGCTGACAATTTCCGCATTATTACTTTATCAATATTGATGAGGACCAACTACCGAAATTCTTTCATTGCTTTTAAATGGTTGTAACTTGTAATTTAAATTAACTTGTTTTATCAAATGTGCATTCAAATAATTTTTTTATCTATACAATGCCAACCACATACAATATGAATTCTGGTAAATAAAAATAAAAATCATACATTTATGAGTAGATTGGAGCTAGTCAAATCAAATGCAGTTTGAGTGTATTGGTGGTGACCAGTGGCAAACTTTGGAAAATTATTTAAAATTTATCTTGGCTCCATGCTCAACAAACTATGGTCACACATCCTCTAACTGTCCTTGTTTTATGGCAGTGGTTGTTCAAGCGTTTCAGCTCACCTTTAACCGTGTACAACAAACCATACATACACACATCGCATAAACAATGTCGAAGGTTTACCAGGAATCATAAAAAAACTTTACTATGCACTGCCATTTAAAATGAAAGTACTAGCATTCTTGTCTGAATGCCTCACACAATGCACCGAGTGCTTTACCTAAGAGTGTAAAGTTGAGATGTTCCATGTAGTTGCTAGGCAACGTCTTCTTTCGGATTCGACGCATAAATTTGAGAACTGTATCAGGAGGTTCTCCATCACCTGTCGTTGACACAATGATCACTGCACACGTCTCACGCTCCAGGTAAAACTGTGTGCAACAGACAGACAGACAGACAGATAGATAGTATAGACAGACAGTTACATAGATAGACAGACAGTTAGATAGATAGACAGATACTAGGTAGATAGATATATAGACAGGCAGATAGTTAGATAGAAGATAGATAGAAGATAGATAGAAGATATAGGTTAGACAGACGATTAGACAGACGATAGATAGACAGTTAGACAGTTAGACAGACAGTTAGACAGACAGTTAGACAGACAGTTAGACAGACAGTTAGACAGACAGACAGACATACAGACATACAGACATACAGACATACATACATACATACAGACAGACAGACAGACAGACAGACAGACAGACACAGACAGACAGACACAGACAGACAGACAGACAGACAGAAGACAGACAGACAGATGTATAGATGTATAGATAGATATTAGATACTTAACTTTTGGAACCGCATAAATCATACAAACAAACATACCAGTAATCAACAAATATGACAATAAATGATACCATTCCAGGCTGATAATGGAGCCAATTAAGGCTGTAGGCAGTAAACTGACAGATTGTTAGTCCAATGGGCTGAATACTTTAATAAACAAACTGGCAGCAGTCAACCCATCAATAGCTGTATAAACAATGTCAGAATAATTTAACATGTTGCATAAGGATGACATTTCTATATCTTATTATAAGTAATAAGTGTACACAAAGATAATAATTGCACACATATGGTTACACCAACAATAACTAGAATCTGATTACGCATATTTCACAATTTTCGTGATCTAAATTAAGATTCTGTTACATGAGCCTCATACTGGAATTAAGGTTTTGCTAGATCTTCATAGCCACAATTGATTTTAAATAACAACACTTGTCAGGAAAAGTTTAGAAAACAGGTACAAAATATATGCTGTGGAGAAGGGTAAGGCTTGTTTGCAAGCATCGCTACAAATGAGTTTACATGGAGGAAAAATGTGACATCTACTATCTTTTGGTTTGAGAAAAAGATACTTATATTGTATTTCATCCACAATGAAATGAAAACTAAAGTGGATGTCTGTTAAGAACACAAAATCGCAGAGAACGACAACAGTCTGAAATACTTATTGCAGATTTTTGTATAATTAAGTGACTTCCATCAATCTTTGCCTACAAAGTTGATAAAGGTTACATATATGAGTCATGTGACCATTATAGCTTGCAATCTCCTAGATCAAACATAACTGGTCACATTTTCCAATGTTCCCTTAAATGTTTCTGTAATAAAGATTCTTCCGTAACCCAAATTTCAATAAAATATACAACGAAATGTAGTGTGTTCAGAATGCATATTTCTGATCCCCTGACAGAGTGTGTCCTCAGCAACAGGTCACATGATGGATAGGTCAAATATAGACCCAAATTATGATTGAATACCAAACATGGGGTCAAATATTTTAATACTTTTTAAAAAGGATTTGTAGTTGACATTTAGGAATAAAAAGTATTTGTATTTAGATATAAAGTATTTGACATTTTCAAATACTTTTTTCAAACACATTGTCAGTATCAACATTTCTGTTTCACAATCATATGATGACCTTCACTGCAAATCACGTTTCACCAAACACCTTTAACCAAACCAATTGTGTTCAACATTCAAAATACCCCCAAGTGCTGATTGTAACTTTAATGAGTTTTTCACCCAACTGTGCTAATTACTGACACTTGACAGTAGTTGTCGCCTGTGACCATGTGACCCTGGCAGTGACCACAAGTTTTGTTTGCTCATAGGATAAATTAACACCTGACAATATCTCCTTTGTTGAAGCTGTTGAAGCTGGCACCAGGCTATTATGGTGTCCATGCTGTCTTTCAATTTGAGCTGTCATATTTCCTGACAAGATCCTAGCAGTCATTAGCATTGTCTCTTCTGAAGGCAACATAAGCATTTTATTATGGATCTCCTGGCTTGATTTAACAAACAACAGATTATGGTCTTTACCTCTATGGAGAGAGGTTTCTGAGTCAGTTGTCACTGTGAGTAGTTAGCAATAACAAGACTCCCTAGCAATGGTCTGCCTGTAGATGTATGAGCAAAACACTGGTTATGCCTATAAACTAGATGTCTCGATATGTGATTTTCTTTTCTTTTACTGAAAAATATTTTGAAGTATTTTCAAATGTATTTGTATTTAAATACTTCTCCATTTAAAAGTATTTTAATTGTTTTTGTATGAATCCCTCAAGAGTACTTGTAATTGTACATTTCAATGTATTTGACCCTAGGTGAGCGCCGTGGCCCAGGGGTAGGGCGTCGGACTCTCGACTAAGAGGACCCGGGTTCGAATCATGTGCTGTGGTGTTAAAACCTTGGGCAAGTTTTTTCACTCCTCTCAGCTGTATAAATGAGTACCTGGCTATAGACAAGTGGTGGATATGTGTATGAGCAGCCTTCGTGCATTAATTGTAGCATATGGCTGGATGCTTCCCAGAGAAGTTGAGATGGTGTTTGATTGAACAGGTCTGCCAGGGAAGTAATGTGTAAAGCGCTTTGAGCAATCCTGAGGACTGGATACGGCACTATATAAGATATATATACCTTTAGGTATATCTGTTGAATTCTGCATACAAATGTGCCAAAGTGGATAACACTCAAAGCACATAATCACTAACCGATACTGATTAACTTTGATAAATTGAGGTTATTATTCCATAATAGCCCACAAGTGTAGGTTGATCACATTTGGTACCTACTCGTTTCTCTGTGAGACCAAGACAACGTAACTCAGCCATGAGGCCCTGCTCGGTGGCCCTGTCAGCAATCTCCTCCGCGATGCCCTGCGCCTGCCCTGTCTGTGACCCATACAGGAGGAGGAACCGGGACTTGTCAGACGACATCCCTGACCTAAACTTAAAGGAGGACAACCCCAAAATGACAACTCTGGCATTGTATTTTAATCAGAATTTGTCAGACCTGAATTGGCTGTGCACGCACCAAGCGGGATATAGAGTTTTATGTACCACATTTCCCCAGAGGCAGACATTATTTTGCCTCCATTCACACATATGCTGCATAATGTTTTTTTAAATTCTCATTCTTCTTTCTCCCACAACCCAATCTTCTCTAACCTTTCATTTATACTAACTTTAAGCCAGCTATTTGCCATAATGACATTTCATGGCCAAAAGACACCTATGTGCTTAGGTAACCAATCACTGACATGGTCTGGCAAATCAAAAGACAAATGTCATTATTTGACAGCTATGTCTATGTGTCACTATGTCATGATGCTATGGTTACGCTGCACAGAAACATTATTTCTATTCACTCAGTGCTACTTTTGGTGCTCCAAGAAATTCACGCAAACTATTTCATTCCAATTATATTGGACAAGACTCCTGCTAGTAATAGCGGAAGGGTAGGCCTGCATTATGACTTATGTGGTATATCCCCAGCAGGCAAGCATTAAACTACCAGAGCGATAATAGGGTAAATTCAGTCTAATGGCCAGCAACAAGCTGCCAAACTTGTTTGTTTTCACATGATAGTCGAATTATAGTTGCTTACTTGTATTCTAAATGGCACGTCTATGTCGTATTTTCCTATTAGTACCGTCAACTGATCATAGTCTTAAATTAAAACCATTGCCACTGAAGTAACATATGCCCAACGTGCGACATCACACGGCAAACGCAAACGCAAACATCACGACCACGAGCGCCCTCATACTGTCCACCGCTCACTCCGCAGCGAGGAGCCACTGTTATTTTGCACGCACGCGCGCACACGCGATACAAATTGACAATAATTATATATATATATATATATATATATATATATATATATATATATATATATATATATATATATATATATATATATATATATATATAATGTATATGTATCACACACACACCACCACCACCACACACACACACACACACACACCACCCACCACCACGCACACACGCACGCACACACACACACACACACACACACAGGAGGGTTTTGGAGCACTAACACATCACACTTGCACACTCCTGTCTCTCTCTCTCTCTCTCTCTCTCTCTCTCTCTCTCTCTCTCTCTCTCTCTCTCTCTCTCTCTCTCTCTCTCTCTCTCTCTCATCTTCTTCTATCTCTCTCTCTCTCTCTCTTCTCTCTCTCTCTCTCTCTCTCTCTCTCTCTCTCTCTCTCTCTCTCTCTCTCTCTCTCTCTCTCTCTCTCTCTCTCTCTCTCTCTCTATCTATCTCTCTCTCTCTCTCTCTCTCTCTCTCTCTCTCTCTCTCTCTCTCTCTCTCTCTCTCTCTCTCTCTCTCTCTCTCTCTCTCTCTCTCTCTCTCTCTCTCTCTCTCTCTTCTCTCTCTCTCTCTCTCTCTCTCTCTCTCTCTCTCTCTCTCTCTCTCTCTCTCTCTCTCTCTCTCTCTCTCTCTCTTTTTTTTTTTTTTTTTTTTTTTTTTTTTTTTTTTTTTTTTTTTTTTTTTTTCTCTCTCTCTCTCTCTCTCTCTCTCTCTCTCTCTCTCTCTCTCTCTCTCTCTCTCTCTCTCTCTCTATCTATCTATCTTCTATCTCTCTCTCTCTCTCTCTCTACCTCCATCGATCCCTCCATCGATCCCTCCATCCATCCCTGCCTCTCGAGATCCCCTCTCTTAATTTCCCTCCCACGTACCCCTCCGGGCCCTCAGCTCTCCCTCTCTCTCTCTGACTTTCTTCTTCCTTCCTCCCCTCCATTTCATTCCCTCCTTGTACCCCTTTCTCCTACTTCCGTTTCTTCCCCTCTTCACTCCCGTACGTTTCTCCCACACCACTCAACCTCAATCCCACTCCTTTCTCCTCCCTTCTTCCTCCCTACCTCTTTGTATACCAGGCTCCTTCCCTCTCTCCACTTCTTCTGTCTTTCACGCAGCACCCACCATCATATCCACCCTCTCTCTCTCTCATCATCCACGCTCTCTACCACTCCCTCTTGCCTTGCACCAATTCCATATTGGTCAGGTTCTTCCCATGACTAGTAGACGCCACGTAGGCGTACGCTTGTACCGTTACCTCATGCACCATTCCATGCTGTGGCACCTGCCCTTTAAGACAATGTTGACTTTCCGGTGCACCCTTGACAGGAGGGCTACTTGTCGTTAACGAAATAAAAAAACACCTAGTATCATCTAGTACGTCACACACTATTCTGACTGTCACTGACGATTATCCTTCCGAGCTACACGTGTGAATAAGGTACGACAATATCCGAAACATCTCTTGAATATGCGGCTGTGGGTGTGTGTAAGCGGGCAACTAAGCGCACATGCGTGCGTACGTGCGTCTGTCTGGTGTGTGTTGTATGTGCGCGTGCATGTGTGTGTGGTGTGCATGTGTGGTGTGTGTGTGTATGTGCGTGCGTGCGTGCGTGCATGCGCTTATGTGAGCTATATGTGAGCAGAATATGTTCGGACATATTTTATTCCCAATTAATTTCGCATGTACATAAAAGATAAGTAGAATGTGACAATTAGTTTCGGATGTACATAGGGATAATTATGATAATGAACATGTTTTTATTTCATATTCAGCAACTCGACCCTGGTCGTCTACAGACTACACCAGAACCTTTGCAAGTATCACAGAGTTTTGCTTAAGTTTACACATAAAAGTTCTATGTAAAATGGCTCCTGGTAGTGCTGGTTCGATATTCGATATATCGAAGTATCGCGATACTTCGAAAGTTCGATATTTTTGGTATCGAACGCCCACTGTTCGATACCTTCGATATCTTCTATATCTTCGATATCTTCGATATCTTCGATACCTTCGATATCGAGTCCATTCGACGACGTCGATGCGAAGGCGCTACATCGTTGTCGATGACGTCGTTGTTTACGGGAACTACTACTTCGCTGTTTAACTTGACTTAGACGTGGTTGTTTAAAAAATTATATAAAATCAAATGTGAATTGTTTTCTAAAACTTTATTGTAGAGTTAGTCTGTATAATAACTGTTTTCTGTGCGCGATGTCCGGCCACCAAGTTCCAGTCAGAGCAGGTGTCTGTGAAAGGATCGCATTGTTCAATGACCGATGACAGTGGGTCTGGACCTCCTCTCGGCCACCAAGTTCCAGTCAGAGCAGGTGTCTGTGAAAGGATCGTGTTGTTCAATGAGCGATGACAGTGGGTCTGGACCTCCTCCGGCCACCAAGTTCCAGTCAGACCAGGTGTCCGTGAGAGGATCGTGTTGTTCGATGAGCGATGACGGTGGGTCTGGACCTCCTCCGGCCACCAAGTTCCAGTCAGACCAGGTGTCCGTGAGAGGATCGTGTTGTTCGATGAGCGATGACGGTGGGTCTGGACCTCCTCCGGCCACCAAGTTCCAGTCAGACCAGGTGTCCGTGAGAGGATCGTGTTGTTCGATGAGCGATGACGGTGGGTCTGGACCTCCTCCGGGCACCAAGTTCCAGTCAGAGCAGGTGTCCGTGAGAGGATCGTGTTGTTCGATGAGCGATGACGGTGGGTCTGGACCTCCTCCGGGCACCAAGTTCCAGTCAGAGCAGGTGTCCGTGAGAGGATCGTGTTGTTCGATGAGCGATGACGGTGGGTCTGGACCTCCTCCGGCCACCAAGTTCCAGTCAGAGCAGGTGTCCGTGAGAGGATCGTGTTGTTCGATGAGCGATGACGGTGGGTCTGGACCTCCTCCGGCCACCAAGTTCCAGTCAGACCAGGTGTCCGTGAGAGGATCGTGTTGTTCGATGAGCGATGACGGTGGGTCTGGACCTCCTCCGGCCACCAAGTTCCAGTCAGACCAGGTGTCCGTGAGAGGATCGTGTTGTTCGATGAGCGATGACGGTGGGTCTGGACCTCCTCCGGCCACCAAGTTCCAGTCAGACCAGGTGCCCTGTGAGAGGATCGTGTTGTTCGATGAGCGATGACGGTGGGTCTGGACCTCCTCCGGCCACCAAGTTCCAGTCAGAGCAGGTGTCCGTGAGAGGATCGTGTTGTTCGATGAGCGATGACGGTGGGTCTGGACCTCCTCCGGGCACCAAGTTCCAGTCAGAGCAGGTGTCCGTGAGAGGATCGTGTTGTTCGATGAGCGATGACGGTGGGTCTGGACCTCCTCCGGCCACCAAGTTCCAGTCAGACCAGGTGTCTGTGAGAGGATCGTGTTGTCCGATGAGCGATGACGGTGGGTCTGGACCTCCTCCGGGCACCAAGTTCCAGTCAGACCAGGTGTCCGTGAGAGGATCGTGTTGTTCGATGAGCGATGACGGTGGGTCTGGACCTCCTCCGGCCACCAAGTTCCAGTCAGACCAGGTGTCCGTGAGAGGATCGTGTTGTTCGATGAGCGATGACAGTGGGTCTGGACCTCCTCCGGCCACCAAGTTCCAGTCAGACCAGGTGTCCGTGAGAGGATCGTGTTGTTCGATGAGCGATGACGGTGGGTCTGGACCTCCTCCGGGCACCAAGTTCCAGTCAGACCAGGTGTCCGTGAGAGGATCGTGTTGTTCGATGAGCGATGACGGTGGGTCTGGACCTCCTCCGGCCACCAGGATACGCCCACGCCACACGACGGCAGATGCATAGCCATGCTTTTGACGAGGCCGACTCAGTTGTGTCCATGTGTCCGTTGCAAAGTCGTATCTGAGACACGTGCGGTGAAGCTTCCCACCACATAGACAGAGTTGTTCATCGTGACAGCAGCTCCACAATAGCATGCTTCAGTCATGTCTGACTTAGTGCTCCAGCTGCCTCTCATTGTGTCGAATGCCCACGAGCATTGCGAGGTTTTCTTCTGCGCATCTCTGCCACCAAAAACAAAGACGCTGTTGCCGTGCGTGACAACCATGGAGCCACACACCGCTTCTGGTACATCTGGTATGGACGACCACTGCCGCCGCTTAAGGTTCAGGCACTCGCAGGATGCCAGCACTTTGTAGTCAACATCCTTCCCTCCCACCACATAGACGCAGTCGCCCACCGAAACACTGCAGTGGTTGAACCGGCCAGTGAGAAGTGGTGGTATCGCCTCCCACTTCTTCGTGACAAAGTCATACAGCCAGCATTCGTCCATCGCCACGTTTCCCTTGTAGCCGCCAGTCACCAGAAGGGATCTACCCAGGTAACACACACTGTATGCAAGGCCGACCGACGGTGGAATCTCCGTGAGGGATTCCCAGCTATTCGTGTCTTCATTGTAGTAGTGGCAATGTTTTTGTCCGACGGTTGAAGTGTATTGTCCTTCTGATGTAGTCAACCCTCCCACCACCAGGAGACAAGACCTCTTTCTGTAGTTTGTACGCGGCAATGTGCGGCAACTGGTGACTTCATGTTGGTGCACAATGTCTGCCTGGAACGACAGTGCCTCTTGTAGGTATTCGTGACACTTGGGAGTCAACAAGTCACATGTGTCTTTTATGTGCCGCAGGACGACTCCCTGTTTTCAATGTCATATTGGATCCAGTCAAGCACGGACTCGAACACAATGTCTTCGTCATCAACATTGACGTTATCGCCCTTGATGAATTCAACAAAGTCACCGCAAGACAGCTCTTTCAACTGGTCGCTAAATGCAAGAGATTTGAACTCCGCCAACATAAGTCGTCTGGCTTTCCCTTGCAAAGTTTGAAGATGATCTTCTTCTTTCTCTTATGTCTGTTTGCTCGCTGGGAGCATAGGCCATCGACCAAGGAGCGCCACCGTTTTCTGTCCGTGACCATCTTCTTCATTTCTCTCCTGGTGTATCCCATCTCCTTCGTTTCTTTTTCCGTGTCTCTTTGCCAGGTGTTTCGTGGCCTACCTCTTCGTCTCTTCCCTGGGGGGTTCCATGTGATGGCTTGACGGGTGATGGTGTTTGGTGGTTTCCTGAGTGTATGTCCTATCCACCTCCATTTTCTCTTCTTTATTTCATTTTTTATGGGTAGTTGCTTGGTCATTTTCCAGAGTGTAGTGTTGGATATCTTGTCTGTCCACTTCAGGTGTAGGATTCTACGCAGGCATTTGTTGATGAAGGTCTGTATTCTTTTTAGTGTCTTCTGTGTACTTCGCCATGTCTCCGATCCATAGAGTAAAACTGCCTTGACATTTGAATTGAATATTCTCAGTTTGGAGTTAGTTTTGATTAGTTTTGCTCTCCACATTTTTCTCAACATGATGAATGCAACTCTTGCTTTCTGTATCCTTGCTTTGACGTCTTCTTCTGTGCCTCCATGTTTGTTGATTGTACTGCCCAGGTATGTGAATGAGTCTGTCTCTTCCAGTGGCTCTCCGTTCATTGTAATGGGGTTGTTGTTCTTTGTGTTGGCTTTCATAATCCTTGTCTTGCTTCTGTTGATGTTGAGTCCTAGCTGTGTTGACACTGTGTTTAGTAGCTCTGTTTTTTCCTGCATTTGTTGATGGCTGTGTGAGAGGAGAG
Source organism: Ridgeia piscesae (assembly GCA_025642075.2). Taxonomy (NCBI): domain Eukaryota; kingdom Metazoa; phylum Annelida; class Polychaeta; order Sabellida; family Siboglinidae; genus Ridgeia; species Ridgeia piscesae. The sequence goes on along the minus strand of JAODUO010000074.1, from coordinate 523,235 downwards.
CGAGGTCATCCGCAAAGTCCAGGTCCTCCAACTGGCTCCAAGGTGTCCACTGGATCCCATTTCTTCTATATTTTGTAGTCTTTTTCATGATCCAGTCTATGGCGAGCAGGAATAAGAATGGTGACAGAAGACATCCTTGCCTCACTCCTGTCTTCACCATGAAGGAGTCTGTAAGTTGTCCTGCATGAATGACCCTGCATGCCATATCTTCGTAACAATTTCTTATCAGAGATATAAGTTTATTCGGTATCCCGTAGTGCTGTAGAAGCTTCCACAGTGTATCTCTGTCGAGGCTATCAAATACCTTCTCGAAGACTCAGTCGTAAGGTTCTCGAGCTTGGTGGCCTTGCGCTGTCGCTTCACCAGCTCGGAGCTGGTTCTGAAGGAGCTGTGCAGCCGATTTGTGTTCTTCTTGTCGCTGCCTAGCACAGTGTGAACATCAGCGGGAATGTTCATCGCAGCCATCATCACTTCCTGCGATGACGCACCCTCGTTCCAATGCAGCACGGCCGACGTTACTGCTGCGTGCATCGCGACCTAGACTGGAGGTGACAAAACAAGGAAGTATGACAAGGAATGTGACTGTAGCGACATCTAGCGCATGACATGTAAGTGGCGCGGCGCACTCTGGTGACAATGACAATGATTTTATTTATCTACGAGGGCAGCATCAGGTCTTGTTCATAAAGGTGCTTCAGTAATCTTGCTGGCAGTATGTTACAAATTGTCTACTCTATGGCATCATCATACTTGGTTACAGCATATTACCGATATTCTCTCAATATAAAAGAAACCTTGTTTGCATAATTGATAAACAAAAATATCAATACATAACGTGCGATCACTACTAACAGATGAACAGGTAAAAGTATAAATTTACCGAGAACAGATTACAAAGTGGCCAACTATTAGACAATTCCAAAATATACAACAGCCAAGCAGGAGTAGCCTTTCTCATAATTAAGAAATTAAAAGACAATATAGTGAAAGTAAATAGCTTCAGCCCCTGAAAAGCGATACGCACTGAAGATTGTAAATATATGCACCAATGTCCTATACAGAGCATGTTACAGCCGTGCAAAGAAGTCTCAGCAGCAACTGCACTTTCTTCGAAAATTGCGTGCTTTCACCCTTGATCCAACATTTCTTCTCTGTATCTACTGTAGCACAATTGAGCCTCTCATAACTTATTGCAGTATTATTATTATAGAATGTATTGCCTCTTGTTATCGTCATCTCACTAACATGCAGGTCGAATCTACTCACAATCTCATATTTCTAGCTCTCGTAAGACGCATCTTCTCTATGTACGACACCCGTGAATATTTAGAAAAGGACGCAAGCAGTAATCCTAGAAATCTGACTGCTCAAATGAATTAACCTCACAGCAGGTGAATGTCGATAAAATCTTTTCTAAAACAATTATTACACATTCCCATCCGGGAAGCGTAACTGTGACATAATCGGCCACACAACCAAGTTGACAGCGCGCGCTCGATATTTGTAATAGTTTCGGTTACCCAAGCTCCGTGAGGTGGCAGCACTTTTAAGCCCCTCGACTCTGCCTGGGAAACTAATGTTCTGCATTTGTAACCGCCAGGGCGGACTTACCCCGGATTAGGGTAGAGACGCTGATTGGCTCTCAGGCCAACTAAGAAATTAAAATAAAGATAGTCAACATCAACATTAACACAAAAATAAGTAACGATTCAAATTTACAATTGTTAATAAAATAAGAATTACGGCAGAATTAACCAGTATCTGTGAGATGTTTAGCCCCACACGGGTAGCATACAAATTAAATAAGGTACCTTTTTATCAAATAATGCTGTATTATAAAAACTATTCAAAATTAAACTTATATTAACACAAAATATTGAAATTACGGCACGGTTAACCAGTATACGTGAGGTGGCAGCATTGTTTAGATCACACGGATAATATTCAAAAGCCGGCAAAATCACCAGACTGTCTTTTCGGCATAGTTACGACAGTCGGTTAATCGAGACTATATTAGTAGAGGCGTCTGGACGATCACCGTTGTGTGTGTTGGCGCATGCGTACACTGGCACGACATTGACATTACTACGAAGTTGTGCTTTCCGCAGCTGCGCATTGACATAAGTAGTGATCGATCACGTCATTGCCCGCTTCCGCCGGCCAACGGTTTACGGGTGTGTCTAAAAGCCCGAGTTTTCGAGAACATGACGTCAACCGCAAACATGTGTACCGCGTCATGCTATATTTAGCACTCACATGGCGCTGTGTAGCCCCACAGTGGGATATAGTTCCCAAGTGAACATGTCATTAAAGAATATATATATATATATATATATATATATATATATATATATATATATATATATATATATATATAGTCACAAAATTATATTGAAGTAATCAAGAAGTAATTTAAAGACTTCTGCATATACCTAAAAGAAATGTCTTCACAGTGTGTATACTAAGATCAACAATTTAATTCACATCGGTGGAAATATAAACTTAATAACTCGGATTCGTTCATATATAATATAATTATATATATATAGATATATATATATATATATATATATATATATATATATATATATATATATATATATATATATATATATATATATATATATTGAATGACAGACAAACGATTCGTTTGTGGTTTCGGAATTCTTGGCGTTTGACGTCATTCGTTTACGTCTACTAGTCACGTGGTTTCGTCAACAATCACGATGACGTCATTCATTTGAACTTTAAACTCGTTGGGGCACGGTTAAAGACACTGCGGCAAGGTTCAGCGTTATGTGGACAGACATCGGTAATTGTCATAGGCCTATATAAACTATTGTCGGTAGTTTTTCGTACTAGTTGGAATTGGTGGGTAACTCACGATTACGAGCTCACCGAGGCAAACTTAACTATAAATACAACATAGGCGTTATTAATAATTTGTCACCGTTTTATTGAATGGAATGAAGCGTAAGCCTACGAAGTATAATAATAGGCATAATGACTCATGATAATGTTCGTTTTTTAATGCAGTTTAACGTTCCAGATTATCGTCCATAAGCATGTCAAGTGTTTTTTTGCGAAGTGACACTTGAACCTCGTCGTTTCGGACGTTTTGGTGACTTCGGTGACTTTCTCCGCAATTCGAACATAACACAGTACATACACATAACAGACACGTAAATCGAACAGACAAGCAACATTGGTCTCGTCCACAAACCGCCACTAGCACCAGGTCTGGATACACAACAGGGGAATCCAATCAACAGTGCGAACTTTTTCAGTTCGATTGGCCCTGGATCTCATCCGGGAATTGCAACGGTCCCCCGTAACAACCCCCTCGTCACAAAACTAAACAACACTGAACATACAATCGGGCGTTGACACTAATACGTCGTAGTGGCCCACAGAGAAAGAGACAAGACACGGACAGGACATACGATGCGGAGTTACTGATACCGGCTGTTGCTGCGATAACATCGGATGCTCGCGTATTTGAAAGAAGCACTCTCGTTGCGCCGAATTCGCCCGGTTGCCGTTGTAGCGTTTTGGAGATGTCGCGTTTCGATGCGAGTTGACCGGCGATCGTGGCGGCGCCGGCGGATGTGTGAATGCGTGAAGTTGCCGCCGAAAGATTTGGCTCGTCTGTGATTGTGACGTCACACGGCTTTCTGGATTTGCGGTAGCGAAGCCGAAGGTGGAGAACAGCAACGGGTTTTGGCGATGCCGCGTTTCGATGCGAATTGAACGGCGATCGTGATGGCGCCAGCGGATGCGTAAATTGATGCGTGATGTTGTCGCCGACAGATTTGGCTCCGTCTGTGATCGTGACGACATTTCCGACTGGTGGTGGCGAAGGCAAATGTGGGGAACAGCAACTCGATCCACGACTGCGCACATCTGAACACGCAATAACCACATCTGAGTAACCATAATGGTTTTTTTAAGCAAACGCATTACATAAATTTCGCAAGCAGCATAACTTAGATTTGAATTCGGACTGTTTTATGCCTACCTTTTTACCCGAGAGCGGTGGTAACCATGGCATGGCGGCAACGTTCGTTGGCAGCGACAACTTGATGCAGGGAAGACGGCGATGAAAATGGTGTTCAATCGCACAGAGCATTGTGTCTTCAGACTTGCACGCGTTGCCGCTAACGTTCGACCGCTTCTGTTGTTGTAGCGCAAATGTTCAGGCTCGACAAACGATACATCCGAAGTCCTTTTTGGCTTCACTGTTCGACCTTCTGAACGTCTTGCTAGCTCGAGGAGTTGCGCTCAACTAATTTCCTTAACGATCAAATCCACGTATATCGTTACTCAGTCGAAGGTTTTGATTGGCTAATATGGAACCCCTGTTTAACTAGCCAATCAGAATGAATGATTTCGAACATCCGGCAGAATGTTCTAGAAGGAAAGACTGTTCAATATGGTAGACGTAGCCTAAACGGCTTTTCCAAGGTTGGATTTTTGGATATGACACAAACAAAGCGACGTTTTTGAAGACGAAACCGGTCGTTTCTACGCAATTTTGCATTTCTTGAAATAGGGCTAGCTTAGAGTTTGTAAGTTTTTGATCTGGTGATTGATTTTATCAAACATGAGTTTTTTTTAACTTATCAACTACCCCGTCATGATCAATGGACTGTCCCACGAAAGTCAGAACGCGTACGCATTTGAATACGTATACGCTCGAGGTGACGTGTTTAATTTTACATAGTCATCGCGGGAAAACTGACTTCCTCTCCGTGCCGATAAAACGCGGTCCTTTGATAAATTTGCTTCCTCCGTGAAACTTTGAATTCCGACGCTGGGAACTACAGAGAAATGTATAGCTCTTATTGTTCACGGTTTTGGCGTATTCGCCTATGAATGTGTTCGTAGTTATTAAGTTTATATTTCCACCGATGTGAATTAAATTGTTGATCTTAGAAAACGCTAAAAGCCCGAGCATTCGTGACCGTTTATCTAAAGGGTAGAGCATGCATATGGCTTAATTTAAATGCATGATATTAATGTTTACTTACTGCATGCGCACACACATGCACGCTCGCATGCACACATACGCACACGCACACGCACACGCACACGCACACGCACACGCACACGCACACGCACACGCACACGCACACGCACACGCACACGCACACGCACACGCACACGCACACGCACACGCACACGTACACTCTCACGCAGTGGCACACGTATACATGCACACATTGGCACGTAAACATAGAGTTCTCATGCACTGGCCTACAATAATATTCTGTCAAGCTAGTCCGTCCTATTTTTGTGTGTGTTTAATATGGTGAATACCTTAATTAGACCCTGAGCATACCGGCGAGCCCATGAATGATTATTGGTCTGCCATTCCTATTATGTTCTGTCATTAGGGGTGATATTTTGAAAATTTACAGGATAGTCAAGAACCTGTCATTCTTTGAGCCATCACCCGTCTGAGGTCAGCATTCCTACCACATGTGCATAAACAGCCAGTTGTTGTATAAATCTCGACTGTTGTGGTCAGACAACATTGTAGACTCATTCCCACGCATTTTCCCACCAGTATAGTTTATAGACACCCTCGACCCCGACCAATAACCAGCTGGAGAGCTGTGCGTCGTAACGAAATTATCAACATGCAATGTATTACACTTTCTTAAATTGGAGAAAACGTTGAAAGCCAGACCAATCAAGAGGATTTGCCTAGTGAATGGATAGATCGAATGAGA
>JAODUO010000074.1:405000-512500 GCA_025642075.2 Ridgeia piscesae | reverse complement strand
GGGTGTTGTTCAAATGTTCCCGAAAATAATACAAACCATTTCTTCTAAATAGTCGGAAGTATCTCAAATTTTACTACTAAGTACCTCCGATTTCAGATGACGGCAATGCGTGTCTTCGCCTTAGTTGTTCTGCTCATGACGTGTTATCCGGTTCCGTCTTTCGGCAGTAGATCGTACTATACCGGTAGGTGTCGACTCTTATTGCTCAATGCAGTATCAGTTAAGTCAGATGTCTAACTAGTGCATTCAGTCATAAGTTACAACATCGGAAGCCAAGGCTGTTGCCATGCTAAGTAGACGTGGCATGATTTGGCCGAGTCGAACAAGTTTATTGACTTCGCCAATCGTGACTGGTTTCCTCGTGATAACAGCACAAATACTGGCCCCAATTTGAAGACGGTATACACAATTTCTGGGAATTCGAGTAAAACGACCCGGTCCATCCAATCGCATGAGCAGCTGGATGGTTTGATGTATTCAAAAATTTGATTTTATATCCGCAAACACTGCGAGCAACACGAAGAGTGTGTGGCCGAAATCACCCAAAATTATATCACATGACCGGAGGCCGACTACACTCCTCATGAGCGATTTTATTGGCTAAATTTAAAAAGAGGAGTTTGGCAAGCAAAAAAACGCAAAGGGTTCTGCCAGGGATACAGATGGCTGGTACTAACATCATCAGCAACAGCGACCCTTGGTGCGCGATGATGGTAGTTAAGTCTTTGCATTCTGTGGTGTAGACCTAAGTTTTATGTAAGAGTATATATGGGGTAAGATCATAATGGTGTTCATTTAGTGCACCTTGTGAATATGATTCATGTATTAGGTAAACTAAGTTTCTCTATAGATATAGTGCGTGCCAATGCGTGTGGACATGCGCAAGTGTTATCACGCACTACTATCACTCTCGTGCTGTATTTCTCTGACCAGTACACTAATTGTGTCACCGTGTCGTCGTTGTGGCTGCAGCCATATGCCATGAGACGCTGTATGACGAGACGAGACACTTGTGTTGCGGCGGCGTGCTGTACAACTACATCAACGGCGTCAAATGCTGCGGCATGCGGCGATATAGGTACGTCACGTGATACGTCACGTGTTCTTCGACGTATCCACAGTCCCACTACTGCCGTAGTAGCGTTTACATTTTTCCGGGCGTTATTAAATATCCGGGTGAAGTTTCTACGCATGCGCGGTAAATGTAAAATCATCAATGTGCAGGGAAACGCAAAACATGATATAAATACCACGGACTGTTCGTTATAATATATATATATATATATATATATATATATATATATATATATATATATATATATATATATATATATATATATATATATATATATATATAAAAAACCTTTTAGCAAAGTTATTTGTCGCAAATTAACAAGAGGCAAACAAGTGTTGAGGCATGTTTTGTTAGCAAGCAGTGCGCCATAATCCGTGACAGTGATTTAAACAAACCTAATATTTTAATGTATTTAATGATATTTGATCATTTTACATTCATCGCGCATGCGCAGAAATGTCACCCGGATAGTTTATAACTCCCGGAAAATGTAAGCCTCCCACCGCGTTTTCTCATTCGTTCTCAGCTGTTTCGGGTTCAACTATATGGACAGATCCCATTACTGATTTCGGACACCTGATTCCAGTGTTTGTGCGTTAAAATGGTATAACAATGTCTAGCGACACCAGTCGTCATAAGCGCATCTTGTTGTGCGTGCGCTGTAGACTCTACGTACCCATCCTAGCCCCTTCGAGCTTCAGAGAAGGTGCGATTCGATTTTGTATGTGTTTCGATCAACAAGCCCCCACCCGCCCCGTCTTGTTCCGAAGTTATGAGCCGGTAGCCGAAATGAGTGAAGCCAGTGCTAGTTTGTGGGGGCACAACAAGGTCCAATTCGACATTTTGGGCAAGCCCACTACATTTGTCTGGACCCGCCCCTGTCCATGATCTTACCAAATCGGTCCATGGTTCACTAGTTTTTTTTACCGGGTATGAAATCTTATTTTAGTATGCTACTATCCCCTATAATATATGGTGGCGATTGCACTACTATCGCAGTAGTAACAATAATTCATAATTCATTAATAAACTATAACAAAAATCTACTATAATACAAGGGAAAGTCAACAATTCGGTCGCTAGCGTAATTATCTTGTTAAACAAAAACGAATGTATGTTATATGTTCATTTACATATAAGGAACTATCACAAACAGTGTTTTGTCATATAGATCTACTGTTCCAGACCGGATACATCGGCTTGCTGTGATGGCAACGTGATAAGATACCTGGCTACAACCTGCTGAATACTGACACTCAACACGTCCGCTTGAAGAGTAGTGCTAACGCATCGAACTTGTTTTAACGAAATTGTTGATATATTAGCAATGGACATAGACGGGATGGACAAACAGTCACACACACTTTGACTCACTCACTCACTCACTCACTCACTCCCTCACTAACTCACTCACTCAATCACTCTCTCACTCAGTCACTCATTTACTTATGCACTCACACATTTAATTAGCCAACTTATTTTCCATTCCAGTCGCAATATCCTATGCTGCTGATAAGACCGTACGTACTTCTACCACGCACCAGTTTTGTTGATTTCTTCCTGATCCATTTCCAAATGGATGCCACGTCCACATTTTCTTGGTAACGATGTCCTAATATTCCAAGTTTTCTTTTGCCTGTGATATCGATGCCATTACCTGCCAGACATGTCTGTTATTTCATCATTCTCTTGCCAGACAATGGTCATGTGTACAACCTCCACATGTCCTCAATGTAGGTAACCGTCACCATTCTATTTTGACATTACTACTATAAAATCTGATTACGAAGGCATGGAAATCTCTGCTTCGTTGCAATACAGGACAGCTTTCGCGCTGGCACTGAAGACAGCAGTTATTTATGGTTGTGATGCTATTTTCCTTACTGGCTCTAAAGTGGTTGAGCAACCATTCGACTGTTCCTCCGTTCCCTGCTCCTTCAGTGCTAATACAGATCGGCCTGAATAGTCTTCCTGTGCGCCGTTCCAATGAGTTGTTCTTCACGCTGTTGTCGTATTAGTTTTGGGAGATTTGTCTTTGTACGTAATAAGTATCATTGAATGTCGTAGTCTCTTTATTTGCGTCCTCTATCAGTATGTCGATGTTCTTCTGACTCTAGTTATGCATATCTTGCAACAGTCTGGAAAGACGGGAAAAACGACCGTCGCAGAAAATCCTCCAAGCGATTATCCCTACCAAAGAGTGTTCGTCGTCATTGGGAATTATGATTCGCATGGCCACCTGCTCGCCACGATGAGTAGGCCCCTATGTCAACCAACCATTTCTGCGCTATAACTACGGCACCTCTGGAAATCAAATCAACACTTTTAATTGTCGCTCAACATCTCCAGGACCGTCTTTTGTAGAAAACACGTATTTTAAAAACCGTGCACAATTGTTCTGTCTATGAGGTCGTCCAGAAATCTGGAATTGTTACAACTTCGACAAAGTCAATTAATGCGACAAACCGAATGGCAAAAGAGCACTATCAATCACCCATATCATTCTGGAACTGATTTTACACAAACTGATTTTTTTCCTCACTAACTCAGTTACTTGACACTGAACTGATGATGTAAGAACGATGTTATCCGTAAAATTATTCCCATTGATGGCATGGTGTAATCTTATTAGCTCTTCGCTCGTGCATCTTGAAAACCTTTCTCTGGTTTAGTGGTTAAATCATAGATCTGGTAAAATTATATTATTATGAAAAGTTCTCTTGCTACCTGCCACAGTACCGTTTGCAAGAGTTTGTAGTCGTGTTTATTTAATATTATTTATTTTCCACTGCACTTGCAAACAATAACAAAAGTCGCCTGTAGATTAGTTATTATGCAGAAATTATACGCTATATTTAACAATTCTAAATCTGACAGCCGTCGCTAGCTGGCTGGGTCGCGTCGCAATTCGAGTTTAATGGTTAGTAGGGCCTATGCACTACCTACCTAATGTAAAGTCAACATGCTTGTATACGACTTACATAATAAATGACATTTATAAGAATGGCCGTCGTCTGTGCATAATTATTTTGCCTGCTCGCTTCCTACACGTTTCGGTCAAATATGGTGATATGTTTCTGAATATAGGTATGTAGGCCTAAGTCGTCGACCACATTGGCATCACAGGAATGGAGGGAGCAACAGGGAACATTGTCCTTCCATAAGATCAGAAATGCTTTATATAAATGTAATTTATATGTATTATATATATATATATATATATATATATATATATATATATATATATATGTATATATATATGTATATATATATATGTATATATATATGTGTGTGTGCGTGCGTGCGTGTGTGTGTGTGCGCGCGCGCGCGATCGAGCAAGTGGGCGTGCGTACGACGGGCTGGAGATTAGAATTATGTCCTGAATCTTTAGGGAAGGGGGTTCGATTTGTTTCATTTGACGTTTATTAGAGTCTGAAGGCATTTGTTAGTGAGCCTCAACTTGGGTCTCAAGGAGTGGCGCTAGATGCGGGTGTTTGTGGAAAGCCTTTGGGCGCAGCGGGTAGACATAATTGTGACCAGGGGCGTCGATCCGGTTTTAAAAGTGGGGGGACGGGGGACCAATTTATATATATATATATATATATATATATATTATATATATAACCTGAAATACATATAACTAATTTTTATATATGATAAAATATATATATAATATTATATATATATATATATATATTATATATATATATATATATATATAAACCTGAAATACATATAACTATTTTAGTAAATATAAAACATAATTCATTGTTGGTATGGTGCTAATTCTAAAATAAACAAACGCCTTTATGTTATGCTATTTAAAGTAGTTATGTTGGCTACATATATTTGAAGAAAGGCCATGTCTCACCCGAATCCTTGAAACATTTGGAGGGTAGACTTTGGATCAATTACTGCTTGCCTGATTCACAGAGTGACAACACGGACTTATGTGCATATAAATCCGTGGTGACAAGATGCAGAAGTTACAGGGGAGGCTGTGAAGGAGTTTCCAATCCTTACTTTTGGCAAACACATTTGTCATCACTCAAATGGACTCAAATTACACAACGTGCAGAAATCCGATGGTTCCGCCGTAGGCGATATAAATATCCACCAGGGCGACCAGGCTGCAATCCAAGGGGTGACAGGGCAAACAATTTGTTTAATCTATAATGTGCTTGATGGCTAGTGCCTATTAATATACCAACACAATGGTGCAAATTGACAGATGAATATTTACTGGACTAAGATCAAGTTGCGGCCAACTAAGTAATTTATTTAGTAATTTTCCACTGGGTAGTCGGAAGTTTATATCTGAACTCGTATATTAATTTTACTATTAGACCGATGTAGGGTTTTTAAGAGAGGGGAGTGATCAATCTCGCTATATGCCTGTAAATTTGTTTTTATGAAGTGGGGGGACATTTCCTATGCTGTCCCCTCAGGCTGAAACGTAGGGACGTGTTCCCTCGTCCCCCACCGATCGACGCCCATGCTGTGTAGAACTTCCCAATCCTACATTTTGGCAAAGAAATATATCATAACTCAACTGGGAATACGTTACACAAAATGCAGTAATCTGCCGCTTCTTTCTTAGGCGATAAGCATCAAGCAGGCGAGGTGTGAAAGTTAAACACAAATTTCATAATTTATAATGTGCTCTATATCTAAAACCTACTAATAACAACACATGGATGCAAACTGATAGAGCCCGGCAGCGCTTACATTTTCCCGATCGTTAAAAACTTTCCGATTGACGTTTCTGCGCATGCGCGGTAAATGTAAAATCACCAATATGCAGCGAAACGACAAAGCATTTTTGGTATAAATGCGACGAGCTGTTCGTTAACTCTCCTGTGATGATTACTATGAAGAGTTGCTTAAAATGTCGTTCAATACAATAACATCTTGTTTGTTTAAATCACTGTCACGGATTATGGCGCACTATATTCACGTGATTTACGCTTGCTATCAAACCATGCCTCAAAACTTGTTTGCCTCATGTTAATTTGCGACAAATAACTTTGCAGAGGGGTTTTCATTGAGTTGGTCACACCATTGGAAAGAAGATGTATTAATCTTTCCAACGGTGTAAAAATTATGGAGATATCTCACACACAGCCAAAGTTATTGGACGCTGAACATGCCTAGGGTAGAAAGTTTCAAACGGAGAAAAACGCATTTGAAGTTCGCGGTCACATAAGCACACAGTCGAGTACATTGTCGATCAAAAATCGGCCGTTTTGCTTCTATTACTCCATTTGATGCATTCGAAATAAACTACCAAGGCATGTTCGCTGTCGAAGATATATCATGCTAACTGTTTACTGAAGTTATTACAACATAATCCGAGTATTTAGCAATGTTTTGTAGCAGCGACCCGATCAATTCCACGTTGTTTACGGCTAGCGAGAGCGCACTGCGCCTGCGCGCACAGCTCTAAGCCAATCAGGTGTTAGCTCCTCACGGCGTCTAGTGGCGTTTATTCACAGATAGGCCTCTCGCATTAAGCGCTGGTATTGGCTTACACTGACGTCAGTGGGGATTTCTACTACAAGAATCCGAAAGAGGGCGTCCAGGGCTTTCATGTAGTACCAAATAAGTCCGCCATGCGTTGAGGGAAACCCCAAAGAATGCGACATGAACTAGTGCGATTTATCGGTTCTGTTTTACGAAATTCATGCGTGAAATGTTACGTAGTGTGTCTAAAAAGGCTATAAAATGTGCTAAATAATAATATAAACGAGAAATAAACATTGCCAATTGACAAAAAAGATACCAAAGTATACTTTGGTGACAAAAAGTCCAAATCGTCGAAATTCATCGTTGCGGTGTTTTCTCGAAATTCGCTGACATACGACTCATTTCGTTAGAACACGTCACATATTATATATATATATATATATATATATATATATATATATATATATATATATATATACACACACACACACACACACACACACACACACACACACACACACACACACACACACACACACACACACACACACACACACACACACACACACACACCATAAATGCATTGTCCTTTCGCTGCATATTAATGATTTTATATTTATCGCGCATGCGCAGAAACGTCAATCGGTTCGTTTATAACGCCGGAAAAATGTAAGCGCTACACCGTCATGATGATTATTTACTAAAGTAAGACCGCTGTGGCCGGGCCCAGCCAAGCAATTTAGCTAGTCGATTTTCTAATGGGTGGTCGGAATTTCATATCGCGAGTTTATTGTCTAGCTACTAGTCATGGATCCATGACATTTTGGTAAAGGACACTTTGCTAATGGACATTTCGGTAATAGACATTTCGGTAACAGAACATTTCGGCAACTAGACATTTCGGTAACTAGACAATTCGGTAACTAGACATTTCGGTAACTAGACATTTCGGTAACAATTAAGACATTTCGGTAACAATTAAGACATTTCGGTAAAACTACTGAAAATAATCAGAGTCCAGTCTGCCATATTAGGAGGTAACCTGTTGAGATGTCAGTCAGTTAAACCATTTGTAAATTAGGATGGTCCAGACATGGAACTTAGCTTTCTACCAGTAGTCAGGCAAGGTGTAAAGTAGTGCTTGCCTCTGAAGGGAACATGGCTTCCAAATAGCAGTGGTGGTGGCTAAAGTGTTCAACCACTACAGCAAATCTCTGGCTAGCAGGACACATTTAAATCCAGACACACATAAGGTGAAGCTATACATGTGAACATGGAGCTATCAACAACAACCAGGGGAAAAGCAAAGCTATTGTGGAATGGCTATACCAAGCATACAGAGAAAAATGACATGATAAGGTGGCATTGTACATGTCGTGCAAGCAAGCACTGCCCTGCTAGTGCATACACAGACTTGCTACCAGCATATCCAGTGTTAAAAATTGACCACAACCACTGTCCTGAACCTATGAAGCTAGAGGTAATTTTTTTTAAAGAAATATGCCTTTATAGAATATTTATTGGTTTTACCAAAATGCCATGCTACCAAAATGTAGGTTACCAAGTTGTCCTATTACCAAAATGTCTGTTACCAAAATGTCCTATTACCGAAATGTCCAGTTACCGAAATGTCCTGTCACCGAAATGTCCTGTGACCGAAATGTCCTGTTACCGAAATGTCAGTTACCAAAACGTCCATTACCAAAGTGTCCTTTACCGAAATGTAGCGGCTTGTAAGAGAGAGGAGTGGTGAGTCAGGCTATATGCCCCGCCATTTTTCTTAACTGAAAAGTGGGGGGGACAATTCCTATTCTGTCCCCACACTCTGAAAAGTGGGGGGCGCGTCCTCCCCGTCCCCCACCGATCGACGCCCGTGATTGTGACCAATGGGAATGGAGCCGCTGACACTCGATGTAAACAACTACACATCCAGTCGTTTACTCCTAGCATGGTCTCAACTGTAAACATGCAGCGACACATTGTGATGAGTGATAGACCTCATAACCCTGCAACGTTTGTCAATTCTCTCATTGTTTGCCTTGTAGGTTTGACCTGCCTTCGCAAACATAATTATTATGCATATTCTAATATTTAATTTGTGTCACGCTTACCCTTATATTATAAGATATAGACCGTGATTCCTGCCCTTGCATTCTGTGAAAATGGTTCACTCTTGTGTTTCCCGAAATTTATAAACTATAATATATATTATATATATATATATATATATATATATATATATATATATATATATATATATATATATATATATATTATATATATATATATATATATATATATATATATATATATATATATATATATATACATTGTATAACAAAGGCATGAGCGGCGTGGGACGCGTCCCCCCACTTTTCAGCGTGGGGAGACAGCATAGGAATTGTCCTCCCCCCACTTTTCAGTTCAGAAAAATTGCGGGGCATGTATCCTGACTCACCACTCATCTCTCTTAAAAGCCGCTACATAGAACTAGTAGCTAGACAAGAAACCGCAACCCGCCCGCAGTTCGGCCCGCAGTAAATTGTTCAGGAGTTAGCCTGCAGCCTATAACAGATTGAACAGATAGCATGGAATAAATAAAAATAACTAATCCTTATTGATTTTTCTTCATTAATTTTATTAACTAAATTTCATTATTTTATTGATTAAAATACGTTTAATTGGGTATCCGAATTAATATATGGCTAGTTATATTTTATATTCACCTTGTTTTTTAGCCATTTAATTACTTGAAACTCAATAAACCAAATTTTTCAGTCAGACAGAAATAATTATGTTGGAAGTCACTGTAGTCATTCACCATGACAACACTGAGCATACCAGATAAGCTAATATCCACTAACAGGTGGTCAGTCATCATCTCTGACCAAGGACCCCGCTGCAATTTCCAACAACATGCCTCTTTTGCAGTGGCCTGTTTGTCTTTTGATCTCTTGGCTTCAATGCCCCATGCCCTGTTCTGACCAGCCCTGCTAGATGGCAACTGCTAAGGCTATTGTGTCAGTGCCTCAGTGGTGGTGCAAAGTGATAAGAAATATTTGCTTGAGGGAAGGAAGTGGCAACCCATGCCAGGTAGGATCTTCAATTGCTTTACACTGTTGTAGTTTTACAGCTTACCACATTGGGTAATTAAGTATCCTGCCAGACATTTCCATTACTCATTAATATAGTATACATTAAATAGACACCAGCCAACACTTATCCATTGAGGGAAATCTGTATTGGAACCCCTCAAGACTTGTTTTACTTATGTTATTAAATACCTTTTTAATATATTGCAGCCAATATCTTGTAACAAATGTTCTGATAAATACATTGGACATGGTTATCAAGAAATGAAAAGTTTCTGCTAAGGGTCAGCAGTGCCAATGTGAAATCATTCAGGCCTGGTTTAGTAATATTTACACAGATTAGCAGCTGTGGGTACTGGGCAGTAAAACTGGGCACCACCAGCCTGCTAACTGCCTTTGTGTGTTGGCTCAGATAAGCAAGCCCTTTGTCCAAGCCAGGTATCCCAAAATAAATAGGTCTCCTTGGGAGTAGTTCAAACATCACTCAGCCTAGCAAGACAGGGCAGCCTGGTGAATGGTGTTACTGGTGTTAAAGGGAGAACCCAAATCAACTTGAATGTTAGTTAGGTCTGGCATCATTGATATGATTGTGTAAAAAGGGCGGATCCATGACATTTTGGTAAAGGACACTTTGGTAATGTACATTTCGGTAATAGACATTTCGGTAACAGGACATTTCGGTAACTAGACATTTCGGTAACTAGACAATTCGGTAACTAGACATTTCGGTAACTAGACATTTCGGTAACAATTAAGACATTTCGATAAAACTACTGAAAATAATCAGAGTCCAGTCTGCCATTCTGGTAACCTGTTGAGATGTCAGTCAGTTAAACCATTTGTAAATTAGGATGGTCCAGACATGGAACTTAGCTTTCTACCAGTAGTCAGGCAAGGTGTAAAGTAGTGCTTGCCTCTGAAGGGAACATGGCTTCCAAATAGCAGTGGTGGCGGCTAAAGTGTTCAACCACTACAGCAAATCTCTGGCTAGCAGGACACATTTAAATCCAGACACACATAAGGTGAAGCTATACATGTGAACATGGAGCTATCAACAACAACCAGGGGAAAAGCAAAGCTATTGTGGAATGGCTATACCAAGCATACAGAGAAAAATGACATGATAAGGTGGTGTTGTACATGTCGTGCAAGCAAGCACTGCCCTGCTAGTGCATACATGACTTGCTACCAGCATATCCAGTGTTAAAAATTGACCACAACCACTGTCCTGAACCTATGAAGCTAGAGGTAATTTTTTAAAGAAATATGCCTTTATAGAATATTTATTGGTTTTACCAAAATGCCATGCTACCAAAATGTAGGTTACCAAGATGTCCTATTACCAAAATGTCTGTTACCGAAATGTCCAGTTACCGAAATGTCCAGTTACCGAAATGTCCTGTTACCGAAATGTCCTGTTACCGAAATGTCAATTACTTTTTAATAACGTTACATCATGACCCATCCCATACTGTCCCACATATCCACTAAGACGATATTGACTTTCCGGTGCACCCTCGACACGAGAGCTACTTGTCGTTAATGACATAAAAAGCCCCTCATGTAGTCGTGTGCACTGTATGTCGTACTCCGAACGGTGAGTGTCACTGGCCGCGTACTCATTCCGAGCATCACGCGCGAATAAGGTACGTTTACAGTTTCCAATACAAAATATGACTCTATTGTACGTAAAACATACATCGCAACATTTTGTTCAAGACCCGACAGTCACGTTTTGGGGTTATCACTTAATTTGTTTCTTGTGAAACTTTCGCTGATTGCATTCTCTGATGAGATTCAAAATGCGAGTGATTTGCCAAGTTTCGATAGACGTGTAGGCCTAACTGAATTTGTGGCAGAGATATTTACCGTTACAAAAAGTTCAAGAGTATGCCAAATCACGGGAAGGAATAATAATACTGAGGGATTGCACAGCCCGGTCAGACGTTATAAAGGAAGAGGGTGGGAAGGAGTTGTTGAAAAATATTAAATAGGCATATACCACGAACAAACACGGGTGTGTAGCCTACGGGTGTTGTTCAAATGTTATCGAAAATAATACAAACCATTTCTTCTAAATAGTCGGAAGTATGTCAAATTGTACTACTAATTACCTACTACTAATTTCAGATGACGGAAGTATGTCAAATTGTACTACTAATTACCTACTACTAATTTCAGATGACGGCAATGCGTGTCTTCGTCTTAGTTGTGCTGCTCATGACGTGTTATCCGGTTCCTTCTGTCGGCAATATATCGTACCTAACCGGTAGGTGTCGACTCTTGTTGCTCAATGCAGTATCAGTTAAGTCAGATGTCTAACTAGTGCATTCAGTCATAAGTTACAACATCGGAAGCCAAGGCTGTTGCCATGCTAAGTAGTCGTGGCATGATGTCCGTGAAAATTGGCGGATGTAGAAGTTTGAAATTGGTGGTGTATATCATTTGAAAAACAAGCGGAAATATTGATTGATAAGTGTTATTCTTGTGTTAAAGTTATTCATAAAGTTGTACTGGACATATATTAAGTAGTAGTTTTGGTTAAAGTTTGATAGTTAACAGTATTTGTGAACATATTATGTTAGTGGGTGATAATAGGGTAATCTATGCTTCGACAAATTGTAAACAAGATTGAGCAAATCTTTTTATTTGATATAGTATATAAGAGATAAAGCAATAAGCGTAACAACTACATATGTAAGATAATACTGTGAATAGGTATCATTGTTATTACAAATAAACAAGTGTTTTAGTAGGAAACCCTTGTTTGTTTATATAGGTTTCCGCTAGAGAACGGTACCAGTACAGACTAAACTTATTGTTCATGGTAGCATAGGTAGTAAGTTGTTTATAACATAAAGTGTGCTGCAGTTGCTGTACACAATAAACAAACTGTCTTTCTAAAGACTAAGTTGGTATAAACTAAGAGTTGATTTTGACAAATCGTAATATGGCACCTTGCAAGCGGCAAGTGAAGGCAAGGAGGCACTTGGTGTGTAACCACTGCCACAGCTTGGTGGATTTTGCCGTATCGGGTGCGGAAAAACTTGGTCAGAGACAACGGAGGAAGGGTTTACGTTCCAATGTTTAGGGTGTTGGAAAGTGGACTGTCTGACAGCAGAGTTAGCTAGGCTAACGGATATTGTGAAGGGGACGGAGAGTGGAGGGAGGGTGATTGCAAGGAAAACAAATGGAGAAAGAACAACAGGAAAGATGACATGCAGGAAGGTGACAGGGAAGAAAGTGACAGTAGGGAAGGAGGGAGTGACAAGGGGACAGGAGATGAGAGAAGTAGATGCGACAGGAGGAAAGACGAATGGAAGAAAGGAAGTGAGAGTAGATGTGACCAAACGGAAGTCAATAACAAGGATGATGACAGAAAGAAAAGAGACAGGAAAGAAAGGAACAACAGAGAAAGCGGCAGGGGGAAAAGTCAGCAACCAGGGAGATGCAAAACGGAGGAGCTACTCTGAAGCAGTGATCGAGGGGGCATTGAGAACAGAAATGGTATTCATGGGAGACTCCATTTTGCGAAAGACAGACAGGACATTAAGCAACGGAGAAGACGTTGTTGTTTGTCTTCCGGGGGCTAGGATAGAGCATGTGACTGAACGGGTAGAGAACGTATTGGGGCATGGCCAAGGGGGGTCTATATTAGTACATGTAGGGACGAACAATGCAGACAGGGATGGAACAACCACTATAGTAAAGAGATATAGAAAGTTGGTAGAGACACTGAAGAAGACAATAGTTGAACAGATCATACTCTCGGGAATGCTTTATCTAGAGCCCCGACCACCCGTCATTTGGACGGGCAATTTCAAATATGGAGCAAAAAGCTCATTTTACGCATGCGTGTAGGGCGCCTACTCACAGCGGCAGTCGTACATGTGGTTTCATTTGCTGCTAGAGGGGTCAAAGCAATGCGTTAATGCCCCAACAACCATTTCGCAAATAGCATACGTGATTGGTTAATTCCTTTCGGGTGTCACACGTCAATAATAATGGGCATTAATTAACTAGTAACGCAAACTTCATAATGCGGATTATGCGCACTTTTCAAAGCGTCAAGAATACATATAAATTACATATACGTGAGGGAATTTATATCCGTAATAAAATATACAAGTGCTTATGCCTGTATATTATTAACATTTCGACTTTATGGCGTTTATATGCCGAAGGTTCGCAAACTAACGATAATAACGAAGTTTTTCACCGCAAAACCGACGCCAACTGTTACGGCAACACCTTCACCGCCGACGACATCGACTTATTATTTTATTGATGTTTTGTAGTAATTGCGAAGGTAAAATGGTGTACTTCGTTTATGATGATTTTACAGAATGTATTATTTTGTTATGAAGAGTACGGCAATGAGGTTGTTTTTGAAGATTTATTTATAATTTGTTGTAGACATGTAACATTGCTTGAGAGTACTGTATATAGTGACTGCATAATTTACGTAATTTTGTTATTTACACTGCGACATAATGTAACTTGTTTTTTTATTAGGCATGGTTGTAATAATTGAAAAATGTCATTAAATAAGACATTATTATATTATTGTTGCTGTGTTATTGCATATAAAAAATAAAATAAGATAGCATAGCAAAAAAAGGTCTTCTAAAATTGTAGACATGTATCATTCATTAGGTTTTTACCCAAAGTTGTGACTGGCAAAAATTTGATCCTGCATAAAGCCCTGCTGTTTCCAGTGATGAGGTGAAGAGGAGCAACATATAGAAACTGCAAGAGGATGGCAATTAACGCACTAGTAGAGCAGATGTGTGAAGAAGAAGGAGTTGGATTTGTAGATTTGTGGGGATACTTTGTTGGGAAAGAAGACATGTATATGAGAGATGCCTCCATCTAAGCGGAAAGGGCGCAGCAGTGTTCTCCGAGAACCTGCTTCGATCGATGGACAATGGAACACGTTGCAACTTTTTAAACTAGTTTCGCAGGGGGGATACACAGAGAAGCAAAATACTAGAGGCATAGATCAAGATAGCAAAAGGAAATCAGCAAAGAACAGCCTGGAAAGCCCTACGGAATTTGGTTATAAATGTGTTTGTTTAAATGCAAGGAGCATAGTAAACAAAATAAATGAACTAAACATTATGGTAGAAGATATTGACCCTCACATAATAGGTATAACTGAATCTTGAGCCACCCCCGATATATCAAAAGCCGAATTAGGAATGACAGGATACGTAATGTTTAGGAAAGATAGATTAGGAAGAAGGGGAGGCGGAGTTATTTTGTATATTAAAGAATCCATCCAGGCTTATGAAATAAAATTAGAAAAAGAAGCAGAATGTGAAGAAGCTGTCTGGTGTAACATAGTTAGAGGAAACTCAACATTAACTGTTGGGTTAGTGTATCGGAGTCCAAACATAAGCATAGAAGAGAATGAAAAAAATACACACCGCTATCAAAGAAGTGAATAAACGGGACTGTATTATTATGGGGGATTTTAACCATGGGACATCTCTACAGTAATTTTGTACAAATTTAGTACAAAATAGTTTCCTTCCTCAACATGTGTTAGAAGCAACCAGGGGCGAGAACGTGTTAGACATAGTATTGAGCTCACAGAAGGAATTTGTTGATAGTATCAAGATATGTGAGCCACTGGGGTGTAGTGATCACAAGCAGATATATGTTATCATCAAAGTAAAGGGAGAACGGAATAGAAAAATAAGGTACAGGAAAAATGTTCACAAAGGAAGATATAAGGACATGAGGGAATATTTAGCAAAGATAGACTGGAATAACACACTGAAGAATAAGACAGCAACAGAATGCTGGAATATTTTAAAGAGTGAAATTGACTGCGTCGTTGAAAAATATGTCCCCTTGAAAAAACAGGGGAAACGGTCAAAGAAGAAACACTTATCGAAGGAAGCCATTAGAAAAATCAAGTACAAGCAAATGATGTGGAAGAGATATAGACATACTGGAAGTGAAGAAGACTGTAGCATTTATAAAGAAGCACTTAATCCAGCTATAGCTGAAATTAGAAATTCAAAGAGAAGCTACGAAAAAAAATTGATTTTAATATAAAACATGACAGCAAGAGTTTTATGCGTATGTTCGAAGTAAACAGAAAGTTCAGGATAAGGTCGGTCCTCTAGAAGGTAGTGATGGAAACATAATAACAGAGGGATTCTTAATGGCAGAAAACCTAAATGAGTACTTTAGTTCGGTGTTTACCAGGGAAGATATTAGTATATTACCAGTACTTGAGACTAAGTTCGAAGGGAGAGAGTTTGACTATTTAGGACAACTGATTGTAACCCCAACTATGGTAGCTATGAAAATAAGAGATATGACGGATACTAAATCACCTGGAGTGTATGGGATTCCTCCCAAATTACTATTGGAAATTGTAGAACAAATCATCATACCGCTTGCAACAATGTTCTATTTGTCATTAGAGGAGGGAATAGTTCCGTTATAATGGAAAGAAGCAAACATTATACCATTATTTAAAAAAAGGTTCGAGAAACAAGTCAGAGAACTATAGACCAGTGAGTTTAACATCGGTGATTTGCAAACTATTAGAAAGACTAATTAAAGATCACCTGGTTGATTTTCTTGTTAAAAATAAATTGATAAACCCATCTCAACATGGGTTTATAAAAGCGAGGTCATGCTTAACAAATATGTTATGTTTTTTGGAAGATGTCACAAAGTGGGTAGATGAGGGATCACCAGTAGATATAATCTACTTAGATTAAAAAAAAGCCTTTGACAAAGACTACTACTTAAACTAAAGGCCCATGGCATAGGAAATGGTATGATTAACTGGATAGAAAAATAGCTTATTGATAGAAGACAAAGAGTAGTAGTTGATATGGAGGTTTCAAACTGGAAATGGGTGGAGTACTGCAGGGATCAGTACTGGGACATATTTTATTCTTAATATGTATCAATGATTTGGATGAAGACATAACAATCAAGGTGTTGAAGTTTGCGGAAGTGTATAAGAAAATTAAAAGTGATGCAGATAGACTGCATTTACAAGATGATCTTAATAAGTAGATAGAATGGTCTGAGAAGTGGCAAATGCTGTTTAATTTTGGAAAGCGTAAGTGCCTCCACACAGGACATGGGAATGAAGATGCACAATATAAAATGGGTGGTACTGTACTAAATACTACCTTAAAGGAGAGGGACTTAGGGTTAACTATTAGTGCTGACATGAAGATATCAGAGCAGTGTAGATTTGCAGCAGCGAAGGGAAACCAAATTCTTAGATTAATTAGGCGAAATAAACAAAGAAAAAGAACTAATAATACCGCTGTATAAAACAATAGTTAGGCCTCACTTAGAATATTGTATACACGCATGGAGGCCATATCGCAAGAAGGATATTAATATGCTAGAAAGAGTACAAAGGAGAGCAACCAACATGATACCAAAACTCAGGAATATTAGTTATGAAATGCGTCTAAAAGAATGTGGTTTAACAACACTAGAAACCAGAAGATTGAGAGGAGATCAGATTGAGGTGTTTACAATATTGAATGGGTATGAAAATATTGACAGAAATATTTTTTTCACAGTCAAGGAAGAGAGAAGGACTAGAGGACATGGAGTTACATTAGCAAACAAGCAGTGTAGACTAGATATTAGAACATTTTCATTTTCACAAAGAACAGTAAACGAATGGAACAGATCATCAGCTGATTGTGTAGGTGCTAGTAGTGTTAATATATTTAAAAATAAAATCGACATATACCTAAGACGGGCGGGGTATACTTAGATAGATAGTTGGACTCTCGATAAGCCAAATGGCGTCCTAGACCACCTGCCATCTAGAGTTGAATCTCTAGGTGGCAATCTTGTTAAATCTTTTTAAATGATTTAGCCGTGTCGAACTAGTTTATTGACTTCGCCAGTCGTGACTGCTTTCCTCGTGAGAACAGCACAAATACTGGCCCCAATTTGAAGACGGATACACAATTTCTGGGAATTCGAGTAAAACGACCCGTCCATCCAATCGCATGAGCAACTGAATGGTTTGATGTATTCGAAAATTTGATTTTATATCCCAAACACTGCAAGCAACACGAAGAGTGTGTGGCCGAAATCACCCAAAATTATATCACATGACCGGAGGCCGACTACATTCCTCATGAGCGATTTTATTGGCTAACCTTAAAAAGAGGAGTTTGGCAAGCAAAAAAACGCAAAGGGTTCTGCCAGGGATACAGATGGCTGGTTCTAACATCATCAGCAACAGCGACCCTTGGTGCGCGATAATGATAATTAAGTCTTTGCATTCTGTGGTGTAGACCTAAGTTTTATGTAAGAGTATATACGGGATAAGATCATATGGTGTTCATTTAGTGCACCTTGTGAATATGATTCATGTATTAGGTAAACTAAGTTTCTCTATAGATATAGTGCGTGCCAATGCGTGTGGACATGCGCACGTGTTATCACGCACTACTGTCACTCTCGTGCTGTATTTCTCTGACCAGTACACTAATTGTGTCACCGTGTCGTCGTTGCTGCTGCAGCCATATGCCACCAGGAGACGCGGTATGACGAGACGAGAGAGTTGTGTTGCGGCGGCGTGCTGTACAACTACATCAACGGCGTCAAATGCTGCGGCAAGCGGCGATATAGGTACGTCACGTGATACGTCACGTGTTCTTCAACGTATCCGCAGTCTCACTACTGCCGTTGAGTTTACATTATATATATATATATATATATATATATATATATATATATATATATATATATATATATATAACCTTTCAGCAAAGTTATTTGTCGCAAATTAACAAGAGGCAAACAAGTTTTGAGGCATGTTTTGTTAGCAAGCAGTGCGCCATAATTCGTGACAGTGATTTAAACAAACCTAATATTTTAATGTATTGAATGATATTTGATCATTTTACATTCATCGCGCATGCGCAGAAATGTCACCAAGATAGTTTATGACTCCCGGGAAATGTAAGCTCGCCAACCCGTTTTCTCAGTCGTTCTCAGCTGTTTCGGGTTCAACTCTATGGACAGATCTCATTACTGATTTCGGACACCTGATTCCAGTGTTTGTTCGTTAAAATGGTATAACAATGTCTAGCGACACCAGTCGTCATAAGCGCATCTTGTTGTGCGTGCGCTGTAGACTCTACGTACCCATCCTAGCCCCTTCGAGCTTCAGAGAAGGTGCGATTCGATTTTGTATGTGTTTCGATCAACAAGCCCCCACCCGCCCCGTCTTGTTCCGAAGTTATGAGCCAGTAGCCGAAATGAGTGATGCTGAAGTCGGGGCGCCAGTGCTAGTTTGTGGGGGCACAACAAGGTCCAATTCGACATGTTTGTAAGCCCGCTACATTTTTCTGGACCCGCCCCTGTCAATGATCTTAACAAATCGGTCTTTGTTTCAGTAGTTTTTTTTACCGGGTATGAAATCTTATTTTAGTATGCTACTATCCCCTATAATATATGGTGGCGATTGCACTGCTATCGCAGTAGTAACAATAATTCATAATTCATTAATAAACTATAACAAAAGTATACTCTAATACAAGGGAAAGTCAACAATTCGGTCGCTGACGTAATAATCTTGTCAAACAAAAAAGAACGTATGTTATATGTTCATTTACATATAAGGAACTATCACAAACAGTGTTTTGTCATATAGATCTACTGTTCCAGATTGGATGCTTCGGCTTGCTGTGATGGCAACGTGATAAGATACCTGCCTACAACCTGCTGAATACTGACACTCAACACGTCCGCTTGAAGAGTAGTGCTAACGCATCAAATTGTTTTGACGAAATTGTTGATACCCCATTAGCAATGGACATAGACGGGATGGACAAACATCTCCAGGACCGTCTTTTGTAGAAAACACGTATTTTAAAAACCGTGCACAACTGTTCTGTCTATATGGTCATCGAGAAATCCGGAATTGTTACAACTTCGACAAAGTCAATTAATGCGACAAACAGAATGGCAAAAGAGCACTATCAATCACCCATACCATTCTGGAATAACTTTATTTTCATCACAATTACCGACAACAACTGGTTTTACTTAAATTGAATTTGTTTTTCTCACTAACTCAGTTACTTGACACTGTACTGGTGATGTAAGAACGATGTTATCCGTAAAAGTATTCCCATTGATGGCATTAATCTTATTAGCTCTTCGCTCGTATGTCTTGAAAACCTTTCTCTGGTTTAGTGATCAAATTATACAACGTGCAGAAATCCGATGGTTCCGCCGTAGGCGATATAAGTATCCACCAGGGCGACCAGGCTGCAATCGAAGGGGTGACAGGGCACACAATTTGTTTAATCTATAATGTGCTTGATGGCTAGTGCCTATTAATGTATCAACACAATGGTGCAAATTGACAGAGCCCGGCATGATGAATATTTACTGGACTACGATCAAGTTGCGGCCAACTAAGTAATTAATTTAGTAATTTTCCACTGGGTAGTCGGACGTTTATATCTGAACTCGTATATTAATTTTATTATTAGACCGATGTAGGGTTTTTAAGAGAGGGGAGTGATCAATCTCGTTATATGCCTGTAAATTTGTTTTATGAAGTGGGGGGACATTTCCTATGCTGTCCCCCTCAGGCTGAAAAGTAGGGACGTGTTCCCTCGTCCCCCACCGATCGACGCCCATGCTGTGTAGAACTTCCCAATCCTACATTTTGGCAAAGAAATATATCATAACTCAAATGGGAATACGCTACACAAAATGCAGGAATCTGCCGCTTCTTTCGTAGGCGATAAGCATCAAGCAGGCGAGGTGTGAAAGTGAAACACAAATTTCATAATTTATAATGTGCTCTATATCTAAAACCTACTAATAACAACACATGGATGCAAACTGATAGAGCCCGGCAGCGCTTACATTTTTCCGATCGTTAAAAACTTTCCGATTGACGTTTCTGCGCATGCGCGGTAAATGTAAAATCACCAATATGCAGCAAAACGACAAAGCATTTTTGGTATAAATGCGACGAGCTGTTCGTTAATTAACTCTCCTGTGATGATTACTGTGAAGAGTTGCTTAAAATGCCGTTCAATACAATAACACTTGTTTGTTTAAATCACTGTCACGGATTATGGCGCACTATAGTCACGTGATTTACGCTTGCTATCAAACCATGCCTCAAAACTTGTTTGCCTCATGTTAATTTGCGACAAATAACTTTGCAGAGAGGTTTTATATATATATATATCACTATATATATATAATATATATATAAATATATATATATATTATATATATATATATATAATATATATATATATATTTATATATATTATATATATATATATATATATATATATATATATATATAATATATTTTATATATATATATATATATATATATATATGTAGCTTATTACGTTCAAAGCTTATTCTGACCAGTGTTCTAGGAAATAAAGTGTCATAACACATGCGGCACACGCGCGTACACACGATATATTATATGCCCTTCTCACAAAACAAGTAGGTAGTGACAACAAAAATTATACAAATGTGGGATTTATTTCATTATTTCGTCACGCGATGCTTACAAACGCATTTTATGTCGACATCCAGCAGTACAAAATACAATCAAATCGGTCGTCGCTTATCTAATACACATTCAACATTGTCAACTTTACGTCCACCTCTAGTACGCTAATCCATACATTTGGTAATCTTCTTACTTGATTCTAAAACATACTGAAGACGAACCAAAAACCACGTGTTATCGATAATACTGCAACAACTGTCATCCTAAGAAATGACAAATGTTCCTTGGTGTCACATTCTCTTGACCTGCTCCGTTCAACACTGGGGTGTGTCCGACTTGCTGTAGAGCGAGCCGCTGCAGCAGATGGCGAAGTCCGTGTTGTAGACAATGGAGCCCCCGCAGCAGCCCGCGTGGTCTTTCGACGAGAAGACGCTACTGCCGCAACACTGCTCGCCTTTGTCTGGGCGGTACACTTGGTCACCACACACTGCAAGTGACAATCACTAGTCGTTAACAGAGCAGGTAATACCGAAGTGAAAAGATCGTAACCCGCAGGAAACCGGAAAGCCCGAAGGAATTCACCGTTGACATGCGGTTTGTTTTTCCGGAAGCAGGCGTTATATTGTGCGTATACATACACATGGGAACCAGTTGTACGAATATGACAGAGCTAATTCATGAAATGTAGACAATTATCTTCATGGTACATAAACATATAGAGTACTTGTACAAAAACATGTTTATGCCAATATCAGATGGCATAATATTTAGTGGTATTATTACGATTCATACGGTAGGATCTGCCAGGAGTACAGTACTAAGAATGCAATGCAGTGTGTAACCGGCCTGCATTCACCAACATTTCCGAAGTTCTCCGAAATAGACCGAGCATTTCCTAAAGTTTTCCCGAAAGATCATGCATAGTGCCCGATTACCTGGTCTATTCTGTTGACTCGAAGTTACTGACATCACGAACCCGCTACGTGGACCCCCAATGTTATGCTATACTCACTATGCTATGCATATGAGTGATACATTTGTTTTTATTCTGCAACACTACATGTGAACACTGTCAAGACATTCTCAATGTTACCGAGCTTTGTCACCCATTTGTTCTCCATGTAAGATGCAACAGCGTTCCGCAAACGTTTTTTTGCCGTGGCCAAACTGGTATCCAGTTGCAATGTCCCCGCGGGTTAAAGCGTTTAATTTGACAAGACATAAAATACCCTATAAATGTAAAACAAATACCCTTCAAATTTGCTCACAAAAACGTACGGTGCACCACATCAAGACAACAAATAAAATCGCAATATATTAACGCCATTTAAATCGTTGTCTAAGCAAAACGAAGACGCTGCCCAGTCAAAAACAAAAACAAACTAGCCATGTTACTGGTCGGAGAGAGCAGAAAGATCGCAAGTCCAAAAGCCGTCAAGGTTAGTAATTCCGATATCACTAAGTCAAATGCTGTACAAAATATGCCAACCATCGTCTTGCTGTGTCTCAAGCAATGCGAAAATCATAACTTCATCGCTTATACAAGAGCGACATTGTCTTCCATTGTGAAATATACTTCTTTCAAATCGTTATAATCGTTTGCAGTATTACTGACTCTTCAGTAAAGCAGCTGTGTTATCTAGAGCTATATGATAACGATATCGTTAAGCTGATAGGTAAATTATATTTGGGAGATGGAAAACTGAAGGCGGGTTTAGAGCGATGTCAAGGGTTTGAAGAACGTTGGGATATATCTTCTTAGGCTCTTACTTAGAAAGAATGAGAAAAAAATCAGAAAGAAGTCATAGCTAAATCTTCTTCGATATTCTACTGTTTTTGTACGACACTCACTATGAATAGTATTTGCTTAAACAATACGTGTACGCCTTATGACTAATGTTACTAGTTAAAACCTATTCTTACTGTAATTCTAGTATTCTACATATTCTACACTTTAATAATTGTGATGGGTTTATTGCGTACTGGGAATCTGGGATTAATATCGCGGGGGGGCTTCGTTAGGCTTACAATTTGCTTGTTTACACCTTGGTAAAATGGCCGTGATAAATTTGCCTGCTATACGTGTCACTGTTTAGTGTAAAAATCCTTTAAAATGTGTTATAAATTATGTTGAATATAACATAATGTTCAACCGAGGATCCATACACAAAAGCCGCACGCACGCACGAACGCACATACGAACGCACAATTAATTTTGTTACCCCACTATGTTGAATATCATGTGGATGATGAAACAAGTTTGTTTATTTACAATCCAAGACATTCTTCTCTTTTTCTGGAAAGTGAGAGTGACATGTATAACAAATCGATATTCTCTGAAAATCCGGCACCGTGTCAGGTCTAACTTGTTACAAAGCCAAACTTGTACTGTTTACTTGGCAACGTAATATTTTTATTATGGCCTACAGCGGCTGTTGCTATACGAACCTTTGCCTTTCTTTTCCTTGGCACTGGAATGTCCTTCTGCCATTCCAGTAACGACGACACTTACTAGCAGGAGATATGTGAGTAGATGACCCATTCTTTGTGACATGTTGCAGTGAATGCTTTCTACAAACTGAGTAATAAACTATTTATATAAGCACTTTTTCAATAAACAAAAATGCTTGACTAGAGGAAAAACAATAGTATAAATTATATATTATACAACAGAAAGCATTTTTAAATGTGTTTTTGTGTGTGGAAAATACAGTAAATTTCATATTTAGCTCAAATTATTCTCATTTTCAGCATTGTCTTTATCGTGTTACACATAGTCTGCATTCCATGAACACGTTTGGGAAACAAGCTATGAATTGAGATGCGATTTCTACAATAGTACGGATTGCAGCGCATCACGAGAATGCCATGACATAATTGCATCCCCAGAACGTCTTCGCCGTGTCACTTGTGGGTGACTTAGAATCCGATTGTTTGTTGTACGTATAGTCAAGACTTCAAGTGCGTCAATTTTGTTTACTGCACATACCAAACTGCTATGGCAATGTATGTTGCAATAATAAACGATGTATGGATGATTGCAAATTGACTTATTTAATTTGTTGTTGCGCATGCTGCCTTGTTTCCGCACTTCTCGTCAGTTTTGTAAATAGCACCAAAATCCGTGGCACGTATATCCCATCGTGTTTTACTGGCATAGTGATGGAAAAGTATATTGAACTACAGAGTATTTTGACTTACTGTAGCTTTATCATGTTAATGCTTTATTCGATTTCGCGCGATAAATTGTTTGACGGTTGAGTCAGACAGTGGAAATAACAATAAATGTTCTTGCAAATTATGTTGTCATTCACTCAACAAAATATGCACGCAAAAATGCATTACAACCCATGTTGATACGCCTTACAACGTGTTTATTTCACACATTTAAGCTCCTACAAATACATCACGTTCTTAATAACATCACTAGTTAATCTCTAATACATATAGCATCAAACAAACGTAAATTAAGTAAGTAAATACCAAATTACCCAGGGCCCAGGCACCACCATCAAAACACCGTTGTTCGCTCTGCGTTGTGTTAAACGCTGTATGGCTAGAGTCTATCACGTGAATCAGTCCGAGATCGTGGCAAAGCTGTGCACTGAGGTATTTAAACGTGGAGGACCCATTTTACCCCCCCCCCCAATGAGGATCCAAAACACTCGTAGTTGGAAGAGGAATTATATACCATCAATCTCTAAAGTCCGCGTTGATCAGTCCAATTGTTTCTGTTTACCCGGCAAAGTTTGAGGACCACCAACGCATAACCCAAGCCCAAGGCCAAGACAGTCGATCAAGCGCAACGTAAGTCACGACGGAACAGCTGAAGGGAAACATCTTAGAGCTGTTCCTTACAACACCTCCATGCACTCGATCAGCTCCATGCTGTGCAACCTACACAGCCACAGGTGCCCTGCATTGGTGATGTCCCAGTGATCAAATTGCTGTCATGCGCAGCAATATCAGGATCCCGTAGAACTATTCAAACGAAACGTGATCAGCATATATTCAACAACGTTGATTGGGAATAATTAAATGTGCCCTAGCCTAGGAATATAGAAGAACTCAGTGCACCGATTGTCCTCGTGATAACCCAGTACAGAGATCAACTGGCAATTCCTGGACGTCCTGCGTTGTGGACCGCGGTGGCACAGTAGGCAGTAGCTAGAGCGTCGGATTCTGAAGCGGGAAAAAACGGGTTCGAATCATTGTGCTGCCGTGTTGAACACTGAGCAAGTCAATTTACTTTACGTTGGCCCAGTTCAGGCGGTTGAAGTAAAGAGTATCTGGCTATAAAGTGGTAGATATTGGATTACGAACTTTCTTCGTTAGCCTTAATTGCAGCGTGACTGCATATGCTTACCCGTTAAAGAAGTCGGCATTGATTGAACAGGTTTGCCAGAAGTAAAGTGTAAAACGATTTGACGAGTCATAAGGAGCGACCACTGCGCTGTAAGAAGTTACCTTTACTTTTACGTTTTTATGATGCCAGCATCTTTCAACTTGGAGACATCGAACCATTTCAACAGCCTAGTCGGTGTTACAGTTCTATTAAGCTTCAGTTTGATGTGTGCGACAATAAGGTGGTGATTGCTGCCAACATCCGCTCCTCTTCTAAAACGTACATTCTTGTAAGGATCGTCGCCACTTGCCACTGATGAGAAGGTGGTCAATTTGTTTCTTGTCTCTTTGGTTTGGTGAGGTCCAAGTAAGTTTGTGTGTTTCTTTGTGTGCAAATATGATGACAAAGTTGTTTATACCAAAGAAGTCTATCAGTCGAATATGGCACAATGTAAGAACAGCATTTGACAGTAGCATATGACACAATGTAAGTACAGCATGAGAGAGTAGATTAAAGCACAATGTAAGTATGGCATGTGACAATAGAGTACGGCACAATGTAAGTACATCATGTGACAGTGGAGTATGGCACGGTGTAAGTATAGCTTGTGACCGTAGAGTATGGCACAATGTAAGTATGGCATACGACAATTGAGTACAGCACTGTGTAAATATAGCATGAGTCAGTCGAATATGGCACATTGTAAGTAAGGCATATGACAGTCGAGAAAGGCATAATGTAAGTATGTAATGTGACAGTAACGTGACAATGAGTATTGTCCCGTGACAGTAATGAGACAGTAGAATACAGGAAAATGTGACTACGTCATGTGATGGTAGATTGCAGCATAGTACAAGTTCATTATGTGATGACAACATACTCTGTTATTACTTGTTCTCTGACTTTTCTTGTATACAACAGACATGTCTGACCTGAGTGTTGTTGTATGTAATCGACAGGTTTGTCCTATATGAATATAGTTTTATGTAATCGATAGTTCCATCCTAAGTTAGAGTTATTGTGCATAACAGATAGGTGTGATGAAAGCGAGTGTTGGTGAGGCTGAGGTGTTTGACACAGGGGGTGTAGACTAGGAGGAGTCTCAGAGAGTGCTTCAGTTCCTCCACTGAGAGGCGAAGAAACAGATGAACAGAGAACCCATGGTGAGCTGCCAACAGACTAGTCTCTGTCTCTCTCTGTCTCTCTCTCTGTTTCTGTCTGCCTGTCTCTGTCTGTCTCTGTCTTTCTCTCGCTCTCTATCTCTCTGTCTGTGTCTCTCTCTCACTCTCTCTCGCTCTCTCTCGCTCTCTCTCGCTCTCTCTCTCGCTCTCTCTTGCTCTCTCTCTGCTCTCTCTCGCTCTCTCTCTCGTCTCTCTCGCTCCTCTCTCTCTCTCTCTCTCTCGTCTCTCTCTCTCTCTCGCTCTCTCTCTTCGTCTCTTCTTTTCTCGCTCTCTCTCTCTCTCGTTCTCTCTCTCTCTCTCCTCTCTCTCTCGTCTCTCTTCTCTCCTCTCTCGCTCTTCTCTCTTCTCTCTTTCTCTCCCCTCTCTCTCGCTCTCTCTCTCTCTCTCTCTCTCTCCTCTCTCTCTCTCTCTCTCCTCTCTCTCTCTCTCTCTCTCTCTCTCTCTCTCTCTCTCTCCTCTCTCTCTCTCTCTCTCTCTCTCTCTCTCTCTCTCTCTCTCTCTCTGTCTGTCGGTCTGCCTACCTGGCTGTCCCTTTCCCTCCCTCACTCTGCCTCCCTCCCCACCCTCCCCCTCCCTCCCTCTCTCCCTCTCTCTTTTCCTCCCTCTTTCCCTCCCTCATCCCTCACACATCCACCCTTCCCCCTCCCTCCCTCCCTCCCTCCCTATCTCTCCCTCCCTCACTCTCCCTCCCTCCCCCCTCTCCCTCTCCCTCTCTTTTTCCTCCCTCCTTCTTTCTCTCCCTCACTTTCCCTCCCTCCCCCTCCCTTGCCCCTCCCTCCCTCCCTCCCTCCCACCCTCCCTCCCTCCCTCCCCCTCTCCCTCACTCACCCACCCTCCCCCACTATCCCACCCTCCCCCTCTCTCTCTTTTCTCCCTCTTTCCCTCCCTCACTCTCCATCCCTCCCCCTCTCTCTCACATCCACCCTTCCCTCCCTCCCTCCCTCCCTCCCTCCCTCCCTCCCTCCCTCCCTCCTCCCCTCTCTTACTCCCTCCCTCCCCTCTCTCACTCCCTCCCTCACTATCCCTCTCCCTCCCCTCCCCCTCCCCTCTCCCTCCCTCCCCTCCCTGCCTCCCTCTCTCCCTCTCTCTTTTCCTCCCTCTTTCCCTCCCTCACTCTCCATCCGTCCCCCCTCTCTCTCACACATCCACCCTTCCCTCCCTCCCTCCCTCCCTCCCTCCTATCTCTCTCCCTCCCTCCCTCCCTCCCTCCCTCCCTCCCTCCCTCCCTCCCTCCCTCCCTCCCTCCCTCCTCCTCCCTCCCTCCCTCTCCTCCCTCCCTTCCCCTCTCTCTCCCTCCCCCTCTCCCTCTCTCCCTCTCTTTTCCTCCCTCCTTCTTTCTCTCCGTCACTCTCCTCCCTCCCCTCCTCCTCCCTCCTCCCTCCCTCCCTCCCTCCCTCCCCTCTCTCCTCCCCCCTCTCTTTCTTTTCCTCCCTCCCTCCCTCCCTCCCTCCTCCTCTTTCCTCCCTCCCTCCCTCCCTCCCCTCTCTCCTCCCTCCCTCCCCCTCTCTTTCTTTCTTTTCCTCCCTCCCTCCCTCCCTCCCTCCCTCTGTCCCTCCCTCACTCTCCTCCCTCCCTCCCTCCCTCTCCTCCCTGCCCCCTTCCCTCCCTCCCACCTTCCAATCAGTAATTTTGCACACAACCACAAAATGTAATCAGTAACACCAAATCAAAGTCACGTTATATGGCAGCAAGCATGTTAAAGTAAGAAATAAGTAATTATTGTTTATATAGTTCATCGTCGTAGTTTTACTCAGAACTTGGTTAACTCTAAGAAAATGTATTCGAAATTTATGATCATTGTTTCAATTCGTGAGCTGCTATTTTGTGGTTATGCTAAACAGGTGTCTTGAATAGTTGTTTCTGTCACATACATAATAATGATCTATGCAGAATTGTTTTCAAACAGCTCTCATGGTAAATAAACAATTATTTTGCTTTCTTTCAGAGGTTTTTGCATGAATTTGTTCACAAAAACAAGCTTTCAATGGAGAATGGTCAATCCTGCCGTCCAGAATAGGTGCTTATCTTTATTACAATGGTGCATGAACGATTTCCTTAGTTAGATACAATATATTGTTTCTGTAATGTGTATCTGATTATGCACTTGTTTTATGGCAATGATGTAATTTATATGAATGTTCCATATGCAATAAAGATCCATAACATGTTGCTGTTATGACTGGTGTCTATGCCAGGGGAAGTAAAAGATCCCACACAGGGGGTAAATGTGTAACCTGTAGTGGACTCACAAAGTCTACAGAAGAACAACTCCTGCGTTAGCCCAAGTTTGGGCTGTTTGGAGGTAATCACCTAAGAACTAAGAACAGTATGTATGCTAAGATACCTTGATAAGTCTATTTCTGCATGTACAAACTAAGATACAGTCATTAACAAAACATAAATTATGTTTGTGTTTAATTCTGTTGTATTCCAGACTGTCCTTGTATCACACTCAGAGTGTGTATATACATAGCTACATACCCAGATAGCATGCAAACGTTACATTAACGTTTGCATTTGGTTAGAACCGTTTGATTTTGGTTACGGTTAAATCTCTAACGTTCCCGAAACGTTAGTTTTCGGTTGTTTTTGTTTGGTTAGAAAGTAAACGTAGATCTACGTTAAATAAACGAGCAAAATAACGCAAAAAAAACGTTCACATGTAAACGTTAAAAAACGTTTCTGCTAACGTTAAATGAACGTTAGATTAACGTTAGCATGCTGTCTGGGTGTTGAGTGACTACCAAAACGAGCGTGGAAATTCAAGATTGGGTCGGCACTGCCACTGCAGATGAATGTGCGCGGCGTGCTTGCGTTGGCGTGCGTGCGTGTGGTGTGTGCGGTGTGTGCGCGTGTGCGCGTGTGCGCGTGTGCGCGTGTGCGTGTCGCGTGTGCGCGTGTGCGCGTGTGCGCGTGTGCGCGTCGCCATAATGGAAACCTAACGAACGATCGAGAAACGATCCGAGTCGTAGATGATGTCGCGTACTCTACTGGACAGGAACATCTAGCAGATGAGTATGAGCGCAAAACAGGCAGATCTGGAAACATAAGGCTGCGCGCCTAGCTAGCTTAATTTGCCCAATCACGGGACAATAAATACAGCCGCACAGTGATGATGGTGGTGACAACTGAGAGTAAATGAATCGAACGGCAGTGAAACACCAGTTGCATGCGGCCGGCTTGTTTCACAATTTATTCGAGATTGGTATAAACATAAAGTTGGAAAGCATACACAATTGAAGGGAATTAAGCCATATTTCACAGGGTCAATTCGATGACCGCAGCGTTGAGATTTTGTTTTTAAAGGCGATTATTCTCAAGCATATGTCGTGTGCTGGTTTGATTTATAAAGATGGCAAACAAGTTTCTTTCCATTTCTCTTAAAATCATTAAAAAAAACGAGAATGGATGTCACTTGTGCACTTAATAGTTTGCAACAATAATGTTCAAGAACCCATGGAGAAATCGAGGTTTGTCATAACAATTATTCCCCACATTCGATGTTTCTCTAATTTAATAACCACAACGAAAGGAAAACACAATTTGTTGAGGACTAAACTGAACATTGATAGATACAATTTAGAAATCATACAAAACTTTTCCAGCATTAATTTTGTTTACTCCAAAGTATATAATTAATAATTTTTTCGTGGTTTTGAAACAAACTGCAATAATTAAACTTTGCTATTCCCAATGAAACCACAAATTATGGTGCATCCACTTTTGCTTGCATATATATTTTGTA
The DNA here is from genome assembly GCA_025642075.2 of Ridgeia piscesae. Taxonomy (NCBI): domain Eukaryota; kingdom Metazoa; phylum Annelida; class Polychaeta; order Sabellida; family Siboglinidae; genus Ridgeia; species Ridgeia piscesae. Next base: position 482,084 of record JAODUO010000074.1, on the reverse strand, counting down.
AATTGTGCGCTATCAGTTGTAAAGTACGTAAATATAAATAACAAATTTTAAAAAGAGACATGAAAAGATACAGAGATTATTGCATGTCGCTCGATTCTGTCGAGTGATCACAGTTAGATTAAACAAGATTGGCAATTTCCGGTTCCGTCTGCGACACCAAAAGCTTCAACATGTCAGCGAGCATGTTGTCAATATCGGGCAGCCGACAAACTGGCCAGTCGGTGCGAACCCAGAATGGTGAGACTAAAAACCACGTACCAGTGTCCACGATTTCTTACCAATACAATTCAAGCGTCTGACTGAATTTCGCTTTGCAGCGTTTGGTTCCAATGTCAATGGTTGCTAAGTCATGCCTGCCGAACATGTGCGTGGTCGGACATTGTTAGCCGGGCAGGTTTCGACGGAACATTCCAGAATAGTTTTGATACTTTTCTGCAGCTTCTTCTGTTTCATAGACTGATATGTCGACGTCGCTTTGTTTGATAAATACTATACATTTAGGCATTTTAGAAAATAATACTGGAACTAGCAACAGTAGCAGCACTTAAAATAAAACAAATTAAGACGTCGACGGCCGGCTAGTTCAAACGATCACTATCCTCATAATCCTGTATCCAACATTCTTACCAGCACATAACTTATTCGTCAGTCGTTTACTCAGTGAATATAATTGTATTTTTGCTTCAGTATGAGTACTAGTTAAATGTAGAAATACTCATTACACCAACCCTAGCAGGGCACTGAGTTATGAACACATTTATCCCATTTTGACAGCCCATGCAGCACCGAGCTCAGATCATTCGGTATCTACCTTCTTCTATAAAACTATTGTGTCCACACATTTTGTGGTATAAATAACACTCCATATTGCTCTCTATTTCTCCACAATAACATATTGAGTCTACACTTTTTATTTGTATTTTATGCTTTGATAAGAGTCAGTGTGACAATGTCATTGGCTTCATTCTGTCATTTCACATCATACCTAGTATTCAAATTATTATTTACAACTCCACTGTAGTTTATGCCAGTCTGTCTCTGCTGCTGGTCACAGTGCACACAACATGAAGTGAGAGTATAAAGGCGTCCCATCATACCACATAATACATTTTAGAAAGTCAAAAGGCAGATATTTATAACTTTTTATTATTATTATCAAACGTTTTGTTTTAGTGGTTGGAATAGTATTCCAAACAACTCCCTGTTGAATGGCCAGAGCACTTCCAAATAACCAACAGTGACTTGGTCTGCGACTAGGATCAACACAGTTCTTGATCTGTTCAAAACACCCCACTGACAAAGAATTCAACAAATTATACAACAGAACTTTAGAAATGTTAGCAAAAGGCATCCATTTTTGGCAGCGCTTTATGCAGAATAACAAATTTGCCCGTCTCATCACATTTTATTGGTGGACTTGTGGATTTTAACTCAAGCCAGTTGTATGTTTCATGACCTGAAATAGACTACAAACACACATTTACATGCATTTTTCAAGGCGTATCTATGATTTTTTGGCTCCAAATTTTTGTATCCATCCACTATGGCATCCAGTGATATCTACCCATCCAAATCTGGATTTATCTGTCCAAATAGCATGTGGATGGATCTCTGTATAAAGCTATGATTTTTTGTGGGTTTTATTTCAAGGTATTAAATCACTTGTTGGGTAAGTCAAATAAAAGCTACAATACATGATGCTGGTGATGATGGCAAATTTAATAAAATATATTAGTTTGATAATTTTACATTTCTGTTTAGTAAGACCTGTGTTGTATGTACCGTATACACAGTTGGTTCTCATGCCTGTTTCAGTGATGGCAGCATGTGCCATTTCCAACATCGTCAAGAGCAGTTTGGGTCCCGTTGGACTTGACAAGATGTTGGTGGATGACATTGGGGTGAGTGGTGACAACGACTCAGTGCACACTCTTACATATATTTATCAGTACATGTGCTTTCCAAACAAAGAATGGTTCAACATAAATTAAATTTTGACGGTGTTTCCATATGAATATAATTTATTACTACAATTAACTTTGATGAAGACAATTGGAATTTCCAATCATTAATTCAGTTTACTTAGAAACAACCATTGACTTAATTAAGCAAAATATACATTATTAAGGCTATTCCAATAGGTGTAATTTTTTTATTAACTTTGTTGCAGAACCTCTATCGATCAGTTGACATTTTTTTCTATTTTTTATTATTACAAAAACAACCTAACTGATGATATAAATGTGCTGAACTGGCGAATCATCTGTGAATATAGGATGTCACAATCACCAATGATGGTGCAACAATCTTGAAGTTGCTTGAGGTTGAACACCCAGCCGCAAAGATCCTTGTTGAGTTGGCCCAGCTGCAGGACGAAGAAGTTGGAGATGGAACGACCTCAGTGGTACGGTATTAAAACATATTCGAGTAAAGCTGCTGTTCTCTATTACTCTGAATATTAAATCCTTGGAGATATCCTAGCTTTTATATGGCTGGATCCCCACTCAACTTGCTTGTGGGTTCACACTTAACCCGTGGAGTATATACAGTGGGGTATAGCAATTGCATGTGTGCAACATGCTCTGTGGTGTATCTGTGACCACTTGCTAGCGCACATTGCATACATGATGTTTGGTATAGTTTGATTGTTTGTGTATTGTGTACGATTGTTCTATCTTGAGAGGCTTTCATGTTTATTGGCTGCAGCATCAGTTCAACTGTGCAATTGATACTGGCAGTGTGTTACCAGCGGTGCTGCCTGACGTGACATGGTAGAATGTGTACCTTTGCTTACAATATTTGCAAAGTCGGTCATGTCTTGGGGGGCATGGGGGGGTTACATTGAACAAAAATCAGGTTGTTATGCTCTCTCTCGCTCCTTTACCTACCAACCTTTTCCAACTTGTGTTCCTGGTTTCCGGATTCCCATTCAACTTGCTGCTGGGTACAACTCCGTTGCCCTGTGAGTATATACAATGGGATAAAGCAAGTCTGGCTGTGCAGAACATGTTGTCGTTGCTTCTGTAGTCACGTCACAACTGCACTTGTCATACAGGACTTCACAAGTGTCTGATTTCGTCAAGAACTTGGTGACTTTCCTATAACATCCTATGTCTGTAACCCTGGAAGGTCACCCGACTCCTCTGTTTGCATTGGTCAGGCATCTCACCATCTCGTCTTAACTACCTGTAGATCATGGTCTGGCCTTTCTTTGTTAGCCTCACAATGGGGGAACAGGTCTCATCAGCTCAGTCATAAAAACATCCATTAGCATTTGATCAAACCAACCCAGCAATGTGGTGTGGGATTTTTATGATTTAAAACGCCAGCTTCCAATGACACTTCTTTTGTGTATCCTTGTCAGTTGTTTTCTGCGATACGCAATGACAACCAAACCAAAGTGTTCTGTGTAATATTTAATATATTTTTGGACAAACCTATGAGACCAACCCAAGGAAAAGGAAATTAATACTTGATTCCTACATTGTAGCACAACTTGTGTTGTTTGTGTTTCCGTGGTATTTGCTGCGGTTGTGTCATTGGTGGTGTTTGGCTGCAGGTGATCATTGCTGCGGAGCTGTTGAAGAACGCAGACGAACTAGTCAAGTGTAAGATCCACCCGACATCCATCATCAGTGGCTTCAGACTCGCCTGCAAGTGAGTGGGGCTGTTTGTGTCACTTCGGGTCTTTATGCATGGTCAAACTTTTATTATTAGTTCAAAATGTCCCGGCAGATAGTTGTGTGCATGGGAACATAAATCCAGTCGTAATGTGCAGTGTAACTGTGTAAATAATTATTAAAATGGTTTTTTTTCACCTGCCCACTCTGGCTAATTTTATTGCCTGTATGAAATGAACTTTGTTTGTCCAGAAATGGATGTAAAAATCAAATCATATGGTTGTCGTGTTTGTTATCAGTACATAGCTGTCCTGTTTGTTATCATGACGTATCTATCCCGGTAATTATCATGACGTGTCTGTGCTGTCTGACAGAGAGGCATGCAAGTACATCCAGGAGAACATGACCATCAGCACGGAGGATTTGGGGCGAGAATGTATCATCAACGTAGCCAAGACCAGCATGTCCAGCAAGATCATTGGACCGTATCCTTGATTGTCATGGTGCAACAAACACAGAGAACCATAGCTAGATCCCCACTCAACTTGCTTATGGGTTTAACATTTAGCCCGTGGGGTATATACAGTGGGGTACAACAGCTGCGTGTGTGCAAAATGCATTCTGGTTTTTTATTGCCATAATGTTTGCGCACATAGCAGACATGTTTAGTCAATAATATATCTTGAATATCACAATGCTGCTACACTCAAGATATCTGAACTTCTTGTAACAGTAACATTTTAAACATTATTTTTCAGATTTTGTAAAATAAATAATGTGATGAGTGTTACCACTTGGTTAACCATACCTGTATGACGTGCCCGCTTGTGAGACATGCACGGCAAGCCGCTATTCCGGCTTTGGCAGTCGTTGCCATTCAAGAATTTTTACTCATAATTATCCACTACATGTAGCCACTTGTATATGGTGGACAAGCTGAATAGAATGTGTATTTTATTATTGTTTAGTAATAATTTATGGAGATTTTCTCAGGTTTTGAAGACGGATTATCCAAATCTGTCGTGGCCACAATGGCGGAAGGCAGTATTTCATCCATCCATCCGTTGCTATTTTGGATGGTTTATTTGACAGTTTTGGCAAAGAAACTATCTGAGGATGATGACCTTCGAAACTACAGCGATGTTAGCAAACTTAGCAACGAAACTGACCGTGACATTGGGAATGTTTTTGAGTATCTGTTTTTCCTTGACCGTTTGGTGCACAGTGACTCTGCGTTCTTCTCCAACATGGTGGTGGATGCCGCGACTGCCGTGAAGACGTCCGATGGGAAGGGCGGCTTCCGTTACCCCATCAAGGCCATCAACATCCTGAAGGCAAAGGGCAAAAGCAGCAGGGAGAGTGTGCTGGTGGCGGGGTACGCCCTCAACTGCACCGTTGCTTCCCAGGGTAAGGACGCCTATACTGAGTGGTGTTCGGTGAATTTTTTGAGCAATTGTCTGGCTTCATCTTTTACGATTGCTATATTCTTTCTTTCTGTATTTTTCAGGATGAAAAACAGAATACTAATAATAACAAGTTGCCTTTTTATTCTGTTAAATTTGTACTGTTATGAATCAAGATTAAAAAAACTATTGTTTATACATAGAATAATCTATACTAAAATTGGTTTAAAGCGCACATCGCACAACAATTAATCATGACTGGTTTTTTCCGATTACATTGTTTTGTACAACGGCTTTTAGTTAATTTCATTCTATATTGTTCCATAATTTATTTTACTGTATCTGATGATGATAACATAAACTCTTATCAAGTTAAACACAACTGCATAAGATTTTGTTGTTGTGCCATACATGGTGCTTGGTGTGTTTCAGCAATGACAAAGAAGGTTGTCGGTGCAAAGATTGCCTGTCTGGACTTTGGACTGATGAAGGCCAAGATGAAGATGGGAGTGCAGATTCTGCTGGAGACACCAGAGAAACTGGACGGCATCCGACAGAGGTAGGGACACTGCGGTGAAGGTGTAGACCTCTCATCTTGAGCTGTTGGGTTTGACGCCATTTACTGCTCCCGTCGGCAGGTTTATTGTGTGAATTAAAAGCTACATAATTATAGATAATGGAGAGTACCTGTGGATGAATGTGTGGTAACTGAAAGGTGCCTAAAAGTGGACGATTTCGTCGCAGTAGTTTATAACTGTTACAAATAAGTCATGTCAATTGAAGTACAAATGTGTGCAAGTGCTGGATGCATAACAGAAACACGTATCTGTGTTTTCTTTCGTGGAATGCTGCTTTTCTGTGATTTTTGTCATCCATGACAATATAATACATCATGTTAACCCTTTGTCCACAGGGAGATGGACATCACGAAGGAGCGAATCAAGAAGATCCTGGCGGTCGGGGCGAATGTGATCCTGACGACCGGGGGCATTGACGACCTTTGTCTCAAGTACTTTGTCGAGGCGGGTGCCATGGCCATTCGGCGATGCAAGAAGGCGGATCTACGCAGGATCGCCAAGGCAACGGGGGGTTAGTTACGGTTGTATTACAGTTTACATACAGTGTTGTCGTGATTGGTTATGTTTTTGTAACTGGCAATTTATTCACGTGCCTGTTTTGTGATATGCTTTTCTAAAAGGGCCATTCTGCGCCTGGAAGCATCCAGTAGAAATCGAGATAGTGATAAACGAAACAAACCTGCCAGGGAGTAACATTTAAAGTGCTGCGAGCACTGGATACTGCACAATATAAGAATTTACCTTTACTTTTATTTTGTGTTATATGTAGGTCAGCTGATAGTGACAATGGCGAACCTGGAGGGTGAGGAGACATTTGAGGCGTCCTTGCTGGGCCAGGCAGACGAGGTCGTGCAGGAGCGCATCTGTGATGATGAACTCGTCTTCATCAAAGGGTGAATATTGTATTATCGTTATGAGAGGTTCGATTGAGGCGGACGCTTCTGTTTTGTTTTTATTGTAAATGCATGCTGTGTACAGTAACATCTGACCATGATATATTGTTGTTGTGTTTGGTTTTTGTCAGATTATAGATATAAGTATGTATAGACAATGCAAAGTAGTCACTTGGGGTTGAGAACTATCCGTTATTGACGGGTGATCTCGTCCATTAGCTGAATCCAACTTGCCGTCAACGTTAATTGTGTAATGAAGCGTAACCAGTTGACACAGTTGGTAATATCGACTGCAGATTATCATCTTTGTCTTGCTGCAAAACCACCAATATTTGTATAAAAGAGGGTTAATCCTTTACCCCCACACACATAGCAGGTTAAAAAATTGTGGGTTAACCACATTTTACTACAAGTATATATGGTTTTGCAGCAAGACAAAAAAGGTGATGATATCACCAACTGTGTCAACTGATTACGCATCATTACACAGCATCAACTGCAAGTTTATTCAGCCAACCGACACCCTCTGATATGATGTGATCACCCGTAAACAAACACAATGACAGTGATTGTTTGCACACTGGAGATTAAGAGGGTTTTTGCAAAATGGTTGACACTGCTTTATAGTGGTAAAACTCATGGTAAGACAGTTTCCCGTCCCCACTTGATGATGTCTGCGTGTGTGTTTGCAGTCCCAAGGCCAGATCGGCTGCTTCCATCATCCTGCGTGGCGCCAATGACTACATGGTGGACGAAATGGAGCGTTCCGTGCACGATGCCCTCTGTGTGGTGAAGCGTGTACTAGAGTCAAAGTTGGTCGTGCCTGGGGGCGGGGCTGTGGAGGCCGCCCTCAGCATCTATCTCGAGAACTTTGCCACGTCGCTTGTAAGTTTAGTTTAAGTGTTAAGTGGCCTTATCCATTACATCATCGTTTATTATAATAATAAAATATTTATAGCGCCCGGTAAGTCAAAAATTGCTCTTGGACGCTTCACAAACATATGCACATATATATATATATATATATGTGACGTGTTCTAACGAAATGAGACGTATGTCAAAAAAACAAAAATTTAGTTAGTCACACCATTGGAAAGAAGATGTATTAATCTTTCCAACGGTGTAACAATTATGGAGATATTTCGCACACAGCCAAAGTTATTGGACGCTGAACATTCTTAGGGTAGAAAGTTTCAAACGGAGAAAAACGCATTTGAAGTTCGCGGTCACATAAGCACACAGCCGAGTACATTGTCGATCCAAAATCGGCCGTTTTGCTTCTATTACTCCATTTGATGCATTCGAAATAAACTACCAAGGCATGTTCGCTGTCGAAAATATATCATGCTGTTTACTGAAATTATTACAACATAATCAGAGTATTTAGCAATGTTTTGTAGCAGCGACCCGATCAATTCCACGTTGTTTACGGCTAGCGAGAGCGCACTGCGCCTGCGCGCACATCTCTAAGCCAATCAGGGCCCCGCTATCAGCTCCTCACGGCGTCTAGTGACGTTTATTCACAGATAGGCCTCTCGCATTAAGCGCTGCTATTGGCTTACACTGACGTCAGTGGGGATTTCTACTATAAGAATCCGAAAGAGGGCGTCCAGGGCTTTCCCGTAGTACCAAATAAGTCCGCCATGCGTTGAGGGAAACCCCAAAGAATGCGACATGAACTAGTGCGATTTATCGGTTCTGTTTTACGAAATTCATGCATGAAATGTTACGTAGTGTGTCTAAAAAGGCTATAAAATGTACTAAATAATAATATAAACGAGAAATAAACATTGCCAATTGACAAAAAAGATACCAAAGTTTACTTTGGTGACAAAAAGTCAAAATTGTCGAAATTCATCGTTGCATGTTTATGCGGTGTTTTCTCGAAATCAAGTTCGCTGACATACGACTCATTTCGTTAGAACACGTCACATATATATATATATAGATCGACTTACTTAGAAATAAACATGTAAAATATGCCTAAAATAGACATCATTGGGAACAACAATTCTTTAAAAAAAAGTAAGTCAACATTGACATCCAGGTGGTCCAGTGTACTCTGGCACTGCCGGGCTCTGTCTGCGTGGCGTACGGGAGCTGACTGCCCCTAGTGGGCACATGAGGTGTATTCCCATTCCACAATGTTGGAGAGTAACCCTGTCCCCGGTCCTCTCGGACTGGTGTGGATAGGACCGTGCATATTCCATAGACTTCCTCCAGTCACAGTGTGGCCATAATGAGGGAGACAAACCATGCATGGTACATGAGAACACTGCCTTACACGTGAACTTGTACTACTATGATAAATGTTTCTATATTTAAAGGGCGGTTGTCTGTTCCGTAGCTGTAATTACTAAAAGACCGTTTACTGAATCAGTTGTGTTATATATTGAGACATTGCAATCACAATAAACTTTCAAAGAATGTTGTTAAACTTCCAACATCTATGATATCTCCAGCAAAGTTTATAATCTGAATGTTGCTTTCATGGAAGAAAAGTTCAAATTACAAACACTGTGTCTTGTGGTTAGCACTCAGTTTTTCTATTGTATTGTGGCTCACCAGCTTGCTACGGATGGAACAAAATTTGATTTGTATCCAAAATGTTGAATATTCAAGCCTTTTTCCGCTATTAAATTAGAAAATCTACAGCTAGCTAAACGAATATTGCCAGAATATTTTACTTTGTGTCCTCTGCCAGTCCCAGGTGGTCTTTTACTTTGTGACGTAACTATGAAAATGACAACATACACCCGCGAAACTATTCCTCGCATATCTTATATACATATACAGACATTAGGTTTACAAAATAAAATAACTAGCATTACTAAAACAAAATTCACAAAACAAACTCGCACTCAACTCGCCGGCAACGCAGTGTCATCGGCGGCATTTTCTTACACAGCTCTTTGATTACTGTAATATCGGTATTGTGTCAGGAGGTCTGGGTCCGGTTAAAGTTTAGTTAAAGTTAGATCAGGTCCCGGCAAGACATCTCGACATCAATCAATATTCTAAGCAAATTTGAAGCCATAAAATATTCGTATTCGATTCATATTTGAAATTTCAAGGGTATTCGATTTGTGTGAAATTCCAGATTTCCTTACAGGTTGCCCAACACATCATTATGAAACAACTTGTGCAAACCACCCAATATAGTTCAATAAGTGTATATTTGTATATCTTACGTTCTTGTTGGCTACAGCCTTTTTTGACAAGCTCCAAGATGCCAAAAACATTTTTTGAGCCACGTCATATGACATCAGTGCGTGACAGCCAATGGATCAAAACGTTGCAAGTTTCCATGACATAAACAGTGTCTAAAGTAGGTTCTAACACTTACAATGGTGATGATGGTGTTTTGTGTTTCAGAGTTCACGCGAGCAGTTGGCCATTGCCGAGTATGCCCGGTCCCTTCTCACAATCCCGAAGCAGCTCGCGGTGAATGCAGCTAAGGACTCGACAGACCTTGTCGCCAAGCTGCGTGCCTACCACAACACATCCCAGATGAAACTGGAGCACAAGGAACTCAAATGGTACGTCATCCGTCTTGTCGTTTTACATTTGCATGACTTACTGGACAGTAGAAAGGACAGGATCACTAAATACAAATGAAGGATTATGTGCAAAAGATGTTTCCTAGTAAAGTAAAGTAAAGTAAAGTTACACCAGTGTGTCCTATCATAGAAGTTGAGATGGTGTCTGAGTGAACAGGTAAAGTGTACATACTTTAAGCAGTGCTAAGGACTGGATACTGTGCTATATGAGGACCAACTTTACTGTGCCATCAAGAATTTAATAACACCCGAAACATTTGTCATGTTTTTTTAACCTCTTAAGCCCTGAGTTTCTGAGGGTTCACACAATGAACCGTATCATAAAAACTGTTGTATAAAACAGAATAAATTTGCCTACACTGTGTCATCAAAATTACTGTCGCGTGACTACAAAACATTGAAAATAATCCGAATATTAACAATCATGACAAGAAACAAGATGGACGATAAGATACATCAAAACCAGTTTTATTTTGACGCTAATGCGCACTTATTTGACAGCTCAGAACCGAATGAAATATCGCCGATGTCAAACACGGCTGTCAACATAGCTGCTGCTTTTCACATTTTTATCCATATCATCGGACATGCTAAATAGCTACAATTCTTGCTCATGGACATCGCTGACATGAATATTTAAACATCTACGATCGACTGCTGATTTGATTTTGCTAGAAAGTACAATTTTCTTGATAGATATATGTAAACTTGGTGTAAAACTGTTGTAAAATCTCCTGTCTACATCCGGGTATAATTTGACGACGTTTCCGCGAAAAACTAGTGACATTAGTGTAAAACCCCGAAACATCGGGGTTCAGGATCCATGAGGTTATTAAAAAATTGTGCTTCGTGGATGATGTAAGTTACATGGTTTAAATATGTACACATTGTGTAGTATTTTGTTGCGTTTGTATTTATACTTTTACATAACATTTGTTTATGGATCAAAACTATCTCCATCCATCTAAATTGTGTGATAGGTTACTATGGTTACGGATGGCCTTGTAAGTTTAGTAAATCCTGTAAACTGTATTGTTTTGCAACGTTCCACACTGCCACACCCATCCTTTATAGCAGATTGGAACGTGTCTTTATGCAATCCAAACCACTGCTATACAGCATTGATTTATCATAGACTGTATTGTCGAATCCACAGAAATTTTATTTTCAATGTGCCGATATTAACGTCATGTACCATATGTACGAATGAACACTGAATAGATTAACACAGGATCAATTTATGTAAATCCAACATTGACATCCAGGCGGTCCAGTGTACTCTGGCACTGCCGGGCTCTGTCTGCGTGGCGTACGGGAGCTGACTGCCCCTAGTGGGCACATGAGGTGTATTCCCATTCCACAGTGTTGGAGAGTAACCCTGTCCCCGGTCCTCTCGGGCTGGTGTGGATAGGACCGTGCATATTCCATAGACTTCCTCCAGTCACAGTGTGGCCATAATGAGGGAGACAAACCATGCATGGTACAACCAAGATACATATCTTCCAAAAATATTTAGCTGATTTCCATGATGATTTCCTAATTGATATGTATGCAGTCAAGCAAAATGTTTTTTGGTAAAAATAACTGTTAATGCTAAAAAAACTGCACATAAACATTATTTAAAAACACTACATAATTCCATATTTAAAAACTCGCATCTCTTGATTTCTGCAGGGTTGGCCTTGACCTTTACGAGGGTGTCGTCCGTGACAACAAGAAGGCGGGCGTGTTTGAACCAGCAGTTTCCAAAATCAAGAGTCTGAAATTCGCAACAGAAGCGGCGATTACGATTCTGAGAATCGACGACATGATCAAGTTGCAACCGGAACAGGCACAGCAGGGTGATGACGAATTCGCTGAGGGCATGTAATCATTGCCATTGGTTACGTAGCCATGTTGCCATCTTGTTCAGTGTTTTCAGCAGCTAAAAATACATTAAAAGCTGATTATACAAAATTTTGGTAGTAAAAATTCATGAGACGTTATCAATGCCACTGACAGTGTTGGCCAAGGAAGTGTTATAAAACAAGCGAAATATGTTTCTGTTTGAGCATTACTGAAGAAAGTATGAAAGTAAACATCACATTTATGAAGAGAAATATTGCTAACTGTGCATAGTAAATGTTGGTTCAGAAGTTTTTCAGTACCCCGGTTGATAATTTGTATTTGTTATTTATTTATACCATCAGCTGACAATGTTTAGTGCTGTGCATTAAATCTGGTTCATATTAAAAACATTTAGAAACTGGTCTGGCAATGAATTCGTAGCTGCGGAAGTTTTTCACAGGTTTAATCAAACATGTCGCTGGAATTTCATTGCTTAAAATACATGTCTGTATGCGCTATTAGTAATAATTTTATACTGTTGTTTTGTATTTTGTTGGTGTCCTGCAATAAAATATGTATGCATTACTCCATTTCACATGATGTCTGGTGTTTTAATGTATTTCGTTTGTAAGTTATGAAATGTGAATTTTGTGTTAGCAACATTTACAACGTATGAACAAGGTTAGGGAAAGCAAACAAATTTGGGGGAAATTTGGAATTTGAAAATAGGAAATTTGGTAAAAAAATCCCTGATTTTCAATGAGTGCTATATTCTAAAACACCTTTCAACTTCATGTATAATTAAATCCAGCCTAAGTGCAATACATAAGTCTAGAGTCGTCAAATTCCTACTCTCATTGAATATTTAGTTAATACATTTGATTGGATACATTGGAAGTACATCTTCTTGGCACCACTCGCCTCTATGTTCATTGGCTTCTTTAGACCAGTGACCTCTGACATATTACTTGGCGATGTAAAACAACATAATGGTGATTAATCGAATAGAAGCTATCCATTCGTTTTCATGTTCATATCATGTTACAATACATAATTCTGTCAAGTCAGGTCATGGTGACATATGATACACATCATTTGTAATCTGACCATTTGAAGATAGCATGCTACCATGTAAACAAACTGAGACATGGTTGATTAAAACTGCAACAGTGTGTGTGCTATGATATAGTTTGCACCATATAATAAAATTTTATGAAAATGAAACTAATTCATTATTTCTCTCTAAAGATTTGTCTTGCAGTGGACAAATTGAAAGGTCAACCATTCATTAAGTGTTGCCATCGTTGAGTTAACATAAGCACCGTATTCAGATGCCCTAAAAGGTTACACAAAGCAATTATTTTATGCAGTGTATATTTTTAGACTCTTGTGTCAGAACACATACTAAGTGACTATATTTTTGGACATAACAAATAATTATTTGTTTGCATTGTGTTTTCAGGCAGAGTAGTTTTATTGTTAGGTGTCTGACTACTTGGCTACTACTGCAACAGTTTTATTTATCACAAAATTAGTGCTTAGCAACAACGTTTCTTGAGCCATTGGAAACAAATACCGATCACACAGTCGTGTATTTTGTAAACATTCTCTGATTTTCTTTATGGCAAAAACAAGACAATATTGCTAGAATGAGAAATGCACACAAGAAAGGTGGATTAATTTGAAAGATGTGACGCAAATGAGTAACATAATGCACCTTTGATAGGTGTTAATTCTTTTGCGATAAACATTATAGTGGTGGTAATGGCTGCCTCTGGTTGGCAGCTGATGCATAATTAGTAATCTAATTTCAAAGTTAGGAACTAGTGTAGATTGCCTTGAACTCCACATGCTCCCAACCTTCCATCCCTTTGAATGAACATAATATTCCTGATGATTAAAGAACAAAATAGAAATATTTATTGCCATGCATTTTAGATTTAAATGTGTATTTTTTAAAGTTACATAATATGTATTCTGCAGAATGTAACATACCCAGGGTAGATACTGTTGTGTGTGCAATGTAATCATTTATGATTTAATTTTATTACTTATTCAGATAAAATAAATAATTTTTCATGCTTTTACATAAGATTTTCTTTATACATCTAAATGTTTATGTAGTTATTTAAAGTTAAACTTCTCATGGTATATGAGTAAATTATAGAATATTATACAGAACAATAATAATGACACTTGGTTAGGAAAAATTAAAAGGAAGTGGAGATGCCGGGGATTGAACCCGGGGCCTTTCACATGCAAAGCGAACGCTCTACCGCTGAGCTACATCCCCATTCGTGAAACGTAAGTTCTCTTGTGTACGCTGTCTACGCTGCTAGCGGAAGCATGACCTTGTCGTATACAAAAGACTTTGTTGATTGAATAAATTAAATATATGAAAAGGTAAGTTACAATATTGTGCCCGTGTTTATTTTGTTATTATTATATCATACAATTAACAACTTGTCATTTATTGAGAATATGCTTGTATTTGTGACCTTTACAAAATACCAAAATATTGGCTCACGGGTACAGCGTTCATAAATAAAACAACATGGCACGGATATCGAGCAAATCAGGAAGTTGGTTCTATCGGAAAGCGTCCGTACCATTTCGCCGAAGGATGTAATGTCCATCTGACACACATTTAAACGGGTAGGTAGACAGGAAAATGGTCTGTTTGTTTCTTGAGCAATGTTTCAGCTGGATACTTGCTATGTGACACTAATGAAGGGGGTAATGCGACGTCAAGTTCCCTTTTCACGCGTTTTGCCCGGTCTGTTTCGCCCGAGGCACAGTCACAGTGAGTCAGTGAGAGTGTAGGGTGAAACGTACCACGCACAGGTAAACGTGTAATACCGTTCATACGATGGTGCGGCAGTTCCGTACCCGTTTTTAATGCTATTTCGACGGTTTGATGATATAATTCGTAACAAGATACACTCAGCGACCTCGCCCAGCACTCGTCAGTCTCAAATGTCAGTCATGAGTAGTATACGTTGTAAATAAATTATTTATAACTCATATCCTGTGTTTATAAATATACTGTAATGTCTAGAATGTAATACTAATATGTAGTAATTACATACTCGAAACGTTGTGCCGTGCCCAAAATATTAATGTGCTTTCGCAGTCTCATAGACTGTCTAGAGACTAGACCATCGAGATCTTGACTATAGCTTCTAATTTTTTTAATATGCTATAGATATTTGTCATTAGTCTGATTAGAGTCATGCTATTCAAATCAAGATTCCCCATTAATCCTGTTTAAGGCAAAAGCAGGGTGTCACATATAGAGTGCAGGGGTGTGGCCATTGTAAATATTGTTCAATGACCATTACCATAAATTTAGGCATTTGATAAATTTATGGGGAGCGGTGGTTGCGCGGTTGAGCACTAGACTGTCAATCGAGGGGACGGTCAGTGGTTCAATCCCACCTGCCACCGTTTCAAAACCTAGGCAGTTACATCCACCCCACATTTGCCTGTATCTTTCGGAAGAGACACTAATTATATAAGCTGGTGGTCCCTTCTACCTGGAGTCTATGCCACACAGGGGATAAATGTGTAACCTGTAGTGGACTCACTAATTCTAGAGGACAACTCTGAAAACCAGTGACAATAATAGTCAGGATGTTGACCGGTGGTCATTTAATGGAAGAAGATAACGATAATTGTATTCTTACCTACAAATGTGTTGTTTCATGCATGTGTACAGGAATTTTTCTTTATTTTAATAGCAACTTTATTGTTGCATAATGTCATGTACGTATAGGTATTGTTCAGTAGAGGAAAATAATATAATGCATTGCAAATATACATTACACAATACATGTAAAAACTGAAATGAACCAACAGTGCTTATGTTCCTTACTCAAGTTGTGAAGAAATCATAATTCAAGAAAAAACTAGCACCATCATAATGTCTAATAAATTTTAAATACATGTAACTAGTGCATTACGAGTGTACCACAAAATGAAAATACATGATCAATGCACATGTGTTAATACTAAATTGTCTTTAAATAGATGTGCAATACAATTATAGCAAAGCATCATGGCATAACAATAATTCAAAGCAGAAACAGACAGTGTAATCTATGTTACTGCTTATGCAGAAGCAGATATTTGACTCTTAAACATATTCAAAGTACATTGTAGCACAATATGGTAGACAGTTATTCAAAATAAGACTGTTCGAAATTGAGAAATTGATCATGAGTGTTCAAATATTGACTACTGATGTAGATGTCTATGTGACACCTGTTCATTGTTTTGGGCAGAAAGTTTTTTTTACAAGATTTGAACTCCACCATATAAATAATATAATTGTAAGTAGTTCAGAAAACACAACTTTTCCAACAATCTGATTGCATAAATTTAACAGAATAAATAGAGATTTTTATCCAGTAGCACATTGTTTGAAGGAAAACTATGTTATAATTGTCTTTTTGTTAACAGCATTGTAAGTAGCAGTTTTACCACTACTGAGCTTTTGCTGGCAGTTTTAGTTAGGCTTAAGGGAATATATGCTGTTTTAAGAAAAGTGAAAATTTTACTGCACAGTGACAGTGTATCAGTTGGCTTCATTACACTGTGTTCGAATGCATATTATAGTCTGTGACAGTTACATCACAAATTTGGTGTGAGTGAATTGTTATAAAAGTTATTTTGCGTGAAACGCTATCAAAGAGTTTTGAGTGCCATGGTTATGATGAAAATGTCTTGTTGTGAAGCAGGTCTATAAATATTCATAATTTTTAATAGTATCTATCAGCAACATGTAGTGCAATACTAATACAAAACAGTGTAGCATTGGAAATTAGAAATAGAAGGTGCCTTATACAGCATGCAATCTGATACAGGAAGGTAAAGTGTATAAAACTGGATTACCAGTAAACACCGGCATATCTATATTTTGTCCATAATTCATACAAATAAGAACTACCCAGTAATGGTGTTGAACAAGAAACTGACACACAAGCAAATCTGTTCATTTTGTCATACTGATGTATTATTAATTTCTTGCAGAGTTTGTCAAAGTGACAACCAGCAAGATGATTTAATGACATATGTTGACTAATGTCACAAGGTGTAAATTTAATTTCCGTTGCAAGTGTGAACTTTGTGAATCTGTGACAGGAGCTATGTCAAACAGTGCCCTGCAAGCGCTACTGCTTTGTTCTGCCAGGTATGAGTGTTGTTCTAGTGCCTTCACTGACGTGGGTGTTGTTCTTTTACCTGACATTTTATCCAGGACAAACATCAGTGTTGTTCACATTCTGTGCCGCTGACGTGATCGGGTGACTTTGTTTCCATGGCTTCACATATGCAACGCGTGAATGCTATTCTGAACTCCATGCAGTTATGCCCCACTACTCTTGGCTAATGGGGCATAGGTTCCCATGGCTACGTATTGTATTGTTATTGTTTAGTCACTCTAGATGGTGACTGGCAAAAGTTTGTCAACAACTGCATGGTCTGTGTCAGCTTGAGACTAGAGTTATTGAAGACATGATTTTGTTACATAAATAGCCTGGTGACCATAGCAGTTCACAAACTAGGACACATTATATCCTAGGTATGCAAATGTGCCCCACCTAGCCGTTTCATCGTTAACCATGAAATGTGATGTTGAAAGTGACTGGTTAGGAGGACTGACAGGTTGTTTAACACCAGAACTGTGGACAATGTTGCTGAATTAATTATGTACCAATTATTAATTATGTTCAATGCAGTAATATTATTGATATACATATGGTTTGTTGATATTATTACAAACATTCAGTTTGTATACATGGAATTATTATCCACAGACAAATTTGGTCAGTACAGATGTACGAAGATCTTAGCTTTACATTATCTATTTCTTAAGTTTAAAATAAAAAAATATGCTTGAAGTCCAGATATTGTGAGGTGTATTCATGTATCTTAGAAGAACTAGATATATGTTTTGTACAACTTATCAATAATATGAAATTACATAAATCAAACTTAGTGGTTAAACTATTTTCTGTTCTGTGTTTTTCCAAGTTTAAATGAAGATCAAGGTGGAATATTGAAATTTGTGAGGAAATAACAAAGATGTAATTGATTTTATAATCTTGGCTGTGGTGTTTACACATGGTTAAGATAAGCTGTAATACAGTAATAATACAACTAACAAAATAACTATGCAACCATCATGTTATTTACCAAATTGGTTTCTGATAAGGTACATTCAAGTGTTATTTTCTGATAGGGTACATATAATAATAATAATAATATTTATTTTGTATAGGGCCACATCCATAATCGTTCGTGGTGCTTCACAACATATTACAATTAAACAAAATAAAAAGATATATGTACACAATGTGTTTTTAAATAAATGTAAAAAAAGATATGTAAATAAATAAATAAAATTAGTATGGTATTGAATAGCGTAGCACTTTTAAATAAATAATTAAATTACGTATTAGTCATAAAAATACATAATAATACATAGCTATAGATCTGTAAACAAGTTGTTGGAGTGCTGATAAGCCAAGAGTTTCCTTGTGCTCCTAGCACTGGGCGACTATTGCTCACAATGACAATCTTATTAGATCTTGGTAGACCACACTGCACCTTTGGCTGTACACCCAGTATGTGTGTGTCTTGGTCTAGTAGTACATTTATCGGAGTGGAGACTGAAAGGCAGATCACGATTGCTATTCATTGGCAAAGTATTTTGCCACCAGCAAGCCCTGTTCATTGTCACGCTCTCGTGCACTGTTGTTTGCACTAAGTTGACTTTCCAACTTAACAAGGAAAAGTGAATGCAGATATTGTTAAATAAATATGGGAAAAAATTGATTATTCTAAAATAACCGGATATATTGTCATGTATGTTCAAATCACATGACTTTGTATGCACCATATTTATCCTATGACGTGTACAGTATGCTCAAACATATCTGAGATGCAAACTGTTTCAAAATATCTGTGCTATTAATAAATATATAATAAGGTTCTCAATGTATTTCTTTGGTTCCCAAAATTATTTCTCTACAGTCCAAACCAACTAAAACCAATGTAGTATGGTGTGGTATTGACAAGTTACCACAGAGGAAAATTATGTGCAGTCATTGTTTCTACAGTAGAATTGTGTTCCCCATCCTTAAAATATGTTGACAACTGTCTGGAGTTTGGTGACACATCTTGAGATTTAGGCTAATTGTCAGACCCTGTGTTGTACCATTCTAAGTTATTAATCTAAGAAGTTAATACACAGTATTATTTGTGAGCAACATTTGCATTCAGCATGTGTGACAGAAACGTGAAATGTACACAAAGTCTACAACAGACAAGAACGCAGTACCCAGTGGTAATAATTTAACGCATCAGAATATCAACTTAGTGAAGCTGATGTGAGCCAGGACGGTCACTGGATCTAACCCAGGTATTCTGCCCCATTTCTCTTGTTGTGTAAGGGGTGGTCTCATTAGCTAGTAGACCAAAAACATATATTTTTATACTGTAGTATTTCTTATTGGTTTACACCAACATCAAGGGTAATTGCCACTAATAATAAAATAATATATAGTCACTATTATAGTGTGAGGTATGGTTTTGGACTATCCAAAATGGTTTCTAAAACCATAGCTAAACCTGATGATTATTGGTATTCTTGATGTATAATAAGTACATTTATTAAGCGCCATAAATCTGAACAAAGGTCCAACTGGGGATTCAGAGATACTTAAATAAATGATAATCAGTCTTAAATTGAAATGAATGATCAATAAACATGGCATATGTATGTGGCATGTACACATAAATGATCAGGTGACTTGGGTGTCAACTGTCAAGGAAGTACTCGCTGTGCAGCCATATCTGACATCCTCAGCGTTAGTCATCAATGTGACACATTGTGCCGTTTTTGGTGAATGTAAGTAATAAAGTCACAGAAAAAAGTCACAGAGAGGAAAAACAACACTTCATATAGATAAACCACCATATACCAGTGAAAATATGTCAGTGAGCTTCTTTTAAATCTAACAATAAAATGACCTAAATGTGTTCACCTACCTGTGAAAGATTAGTGGTGATTTTACACACAGTTTCAATAAAAATTATGTTGTGATGTTATTTCATGTGATTTTGATTCTGTGACTTTTCCTATACAAAACTGACTTTTTTCCATGACTTTTTTACCTCTGACTTTATTAACATCCGCCATTTTTGTAATGTAGAATCTCATTATTGAGGTCACCCAAAGTTGTGACTGTGGAAAGGTGACCTGAATGGTGAAGTGACCCTATTGTGGGACTAATTTCCCATAGATTACAAGTTTACAACTACAAAAATTATTTAGGACAGGGTTTGATGCAGAACCAAATGTTTGCCAGTCACACATCTTTTGGTAGACACATGGATGTTAAGTGTTAATTGCCAGTTTACAAACTTTAAGTGTGTCTAATGACCTGAAATTGACTACAACCACATCATTTACACTCACTTTTGAGGCATAACTGATAATATCATATTACCACATTTCTATCCGTCTCCAACAGGTTTTACCCGTCCAAACGACAGGTGGACGGGTCTCTGTATAAAAGTATGATTTAGGAATCTACTAGTGGTGGTGAACTTAATTATGAGGTGGTCGTATTAGAGAGGTGACCTTAATGCAAGATGAAGGAGCTGCAGTTACGCCCAGTGACTCAACAGTCACTGTACCAGAGTTATGGATGGGAGTAGGTCTTCCTACTCGTTTATTTCATGGTTGGTTACCTCTGTGAGAAGCTGGGATCAGCATGTGAATGGCCTTTGAATGTCACAACTTAGCACACCGTGAATGCACTACCAAACCTATGCCATGATTTTTAACCTGTGCACAATGCCTTGAGGCATTTTTTTTTAAACAGCACAAAACTAGGTTACTATGGCTAGCAGTTGCTGATGGGGAAGGTGTGTCCCTCGAGGGGAAGTCTTTGTGGATTTAGTATCATCAGTGTGCAAATATTTTAGAACAAATGGTTAAGTAGTCAGATACAAAAAGATACTGATAACATTTCTATAAAAAAGGAAACATGTATCCACCAATGGCAAGCATTTTCTAATGTTGCCCTTTCTGCTGAGTGAAAACTGTTTCTGCCCAGCAAAAATGTCAACCTTGTTTATGGTATCATTGTTCTCCAAAACATAATTCATGGTGATGCTGATTTTTATTTACTGTAAGCATTACGTTTGCATCAACTTATAATAAGCTACCAATGAAGCTATTGTACTGGACATTGTTGCCTCGGCTTTGTGGTATAGGCAACACATATCCCATAGGAATACTTTGGGAAACAGTTGTGTGTCAGGGTTGGGTTTTACTAGTTTAACCCGGGTTAAACTGAGGCTAAATTTGGCTTTACTCTATCAGAGAACTCAGAATGGTCTGATCAGAGGGACACTATCAATGTTAATACAGTTTGTATGTAATGTTACTGATGCAATTTAATTATAACAACTGCTCTTTAAAAATAAATGTGCCAGTGTGTCTATCTACCACTTTATGATAATCGTATGATAATCGCACTATTGGTACATTCTGTTACTGAATGAAACATCCTTTCTGCATGCTGAACACTGATGTATTGTATTGCATAACAGTTTAAAAGGTTTCCCTTCACATGGGAGTATTTTCAACAACCAGAAACCCCAAGTTAATATCCATCTTATGCAGCCAACTTGAATATGAACATACCAATTCAGACCATAATTGTTTTATCTATTTAAAGCAGGCCAGGAAGTCCAGAATAAAATAGTATTTTATCTATGTAGTGCAGTGATTCCAGTGAGATACCCTACACCAGTAGAGCCTGGTGTCAGCCTGCAGGCTATGGAAGAGGGGTGTGTAGAGCCTTGGAGACTGGCAGGTGGCGTCTACCCTCTCAGCAGACAGCAGTTGTGTTTACAGGCAACAACTGGATTCATCCTCTATCACCCAATTCTTTCTCTGTTTTATATTGATAATAAAAGTATGTGAAATGCTGCCTGCTATATTGTTTTATAATCATATTGTAAATTGTGATAAAATGTCTTTAAATAGTTTAACCCAGTTTAGCAAAAACATGGAGGTTTAGCCCAACCCGGGTTTAACCATGGGAAATTGGGAATGAGTTAAACTTGCCAACGTTGTGTGGTGTAGAGTCACCCAGTGGCTGGGCCTTAAATGTGTAATAAAGTCTCAATGAATGTTAACTATAAAGTACTGTTAACTCCTGTCTTTACATTTACAAGGACATTTTCATTGTTCAGTATGTTCATAAATCTTCTTGTTTAATGGAGCGTAGCCTTTATGTGTAGTGACATCTCTTGCCTGTGTTTCAGTGCTATGCCAAGGAACACGATACCCAGTTTGCTCATCAACCTGAGTCTGTGGAGTTACATCGACCGACATAGTGTCAAGAATGGAGGCTTTATTAATGGCCCCTTATGTCAGCATCATCTGTATGATGGCGATATCCATTGTCATGGTTACGGTTCTCTCAATGTGTGCATGTAAAAAGAAAGAGACTAGGTAAGTTGGTGTATTTTATCCACAAAAGCAGCCAAGTAATTTTATATAATTTTACATGTGATTACAGAATGAAAACATTGTAAGCTTTGTACGTCCAATCATTACCATAAATCGTAGTTACTGAATCATGTTGCAAAATACTATTAATGGTTTTATATAAAATTGTGTATTCTGGCATAATTTATCTCTTCACATTTGTTGACTGTGAGTGACCAGATTAAAAATGTTTTTATTTTATATTTGTTAGCATGTATTTCATAAGTTGCCTCGACTTTGATTGTGTAGAACTTTCTGCAACATGGAAGTGTAACTTTGCAGGGACAATGATGTTGAAGGGGACTCAGAGGGGAAAGGGGTGAAGAAACGGGCAGGGAAGAAAGGGAGTTCTGTGAAACAGGTACATGTTGTGTCCTTTCTGGAGAACTGAACATTGCAGTCTCATTGCCAGAAAGTTTATAGACCTTTGATAGCCTCATCCTTTATGTTTACATTATGTTTACATTAACTTCCACTGCATTTTTTGTGTATTGTATAGCATCATAGGATACTATTGTATAAATGTGCTACATAAATCAATAAGCAAATAAACAAAATCTTGTACAAAGTACATGGCTGCCATCTGATAACTATTTCGCCCAGACATTAGAGTGAAATGACAATTTGAAATTAGGTATTAGCTTTATAGTGTAGGCGAGTTCTTAAAAAGCAGTGAATCCAATCCCTGGGATTGTTCAAAATGCTTTGCCCTTTACTCCCTGGCAGACCTGTTCCATTGAACACATTTAACTTCACTGAGATTGGACTGAGAAGCATCCAGCCATGCTGCAATTAATGCACAAAGACTATGTCTACAAATGTCTATAGCCAGGTACTCTTTCATACAGCTGAGTGAACTTGAGCTGTGCAAAGTAAACAGACTAGCACAAGGTTCTACACCGCAGTACAAGATTTGAACCCGGGTTCTCTTAGTCGAGAGTCTGGAGCTCTACCCTGTGCCGCTGCATTACATTTGCTTTTGTTGCATACAGAAAAACAATGGTGTGGCTGAGACGGACGTTGTGATAGAAACAGAAGACGGGGACACGGCAGGGGACAAGCCAGCCAATGGACGACCCCTGTAAGTGACGTTTAAATGGTGAATGTATGTAAATCCACAATGGACTATTTCAGGAAAGCAATGTGCTCATATGGAATATACATCATTAATCAGAATCCATCATTGATTGTAAGGAGAATTTTCAATGTGCTAAAACCAGACACTGTATCACTGAAGAAAATCTGTCTGTGTCAGACTGTTAAAAATGACCTCATGGCAACTGAATCTGGTACGTGAAGTTATACACTGAGGAAAACCAGTTGTGCCAATAATTGTCATTAATGTGGGACATAGACTTGGACTTATTTAATCTAGTGGCCAGCTGGTCCTCCCTATGTTCTACCAGTGGTATCAATTTTGATTACCTGTCTTGAAGATTGCCTGACAGTTCCCTCGCTAATCTTCTGGTGGGAGGGTAGTTATTCGTTTTTTCCATCCTCACACACTAGAGGGCACTGCTGAGTGCATCTGTCCCAGTCCCCCTGGCTTGCGAAACTCTGCAGATAAGATCAGTGAATAATATCGCTTGCTGGCGAGTTCCAGTGGTTTGGGAGGTAGATGTAGTTACACAGTGACAATATCAGTGGTTTACGAGAGACTGGCCCATTGGGTAATTACACTCAGATCTGTGGAACTCAAGGGCTTTGTCTTCAATGTCCTGGAAAAGGAGGATGGCTGAGACATGTGTCTGTACTGTTCTCAAGTAGTTATCATTTCGCTAACTTCCACAGAGTGCGTAGGAGACCTGCCAGTGATAACGTTTGTGTGTTTGCATTTGCAGAAGTCACGACCGTGCTCTGCCAGATCTCCCCATGGCACGAATCCCAGTTGACGACGAGATAGAAGAGGATGGTCACTACAATGTGGTAGCCAAGCGCCGCATTGAGACACAAGCGAACGGTGGCGCTGCCACGCCTCCCAACAGGATCTACGATGAGGTCGGGGAGTGCGGCGGAAATGGCGCGACAAAAGGCGAAGAAAACACAGACTATGCTGAGGTTAACGACCGGGGCGATGCCCCCTACGACCCAATGTATGCTGGGATAATGGAAGCAAAGACATCGGAGAAACGTGAGCCAGCTGGTGCGAAAGGTGGCCCTGCCCCAAGGAAGGATCGGCACCCATACGAGGCTGTCGATGGCATCGGGAATCCGGGTTTCGCGGACTTTGCGGATAACGGGAACACGGGTGGGAATGACGGGGTATGTCGTACGCAAAGTGTCAACACCCTTGAGAGCACGTTGTCGGTTGCAGCGCCTCCGGTACCCGACAAAAACTTCGCAGATGGCGAAGATGCTAGTCTTGTAACGCCATCTGGTGGCAACAAAAGTAGTAGTCCGTCGTTACCTCCACGAAACGGGACGGACGGCATCGTTGGGGGTTTGGTGGGGGCAAACTCAACAGATGGCGCCGGTGATGCAGCTGGATGCGTAGCAACATCACCAACAGGTGAGACACGAGAAATCAAACTCGTTGACAAATCAGACATAAATTCACATTAAATGTAATTTTTGAAAATCTACGATAAAAGATTAAAATAGTTATTTGGTGATATTTGTATATTGCGTGGGCACTGTAGTAATAATTTTCATTATTCGTGACAACGAACACTTTATAAACAGTTTTGCTACGCGTAACTATTTGCCAACAATTGCCACCAGGGAAGAAGAAGGAGCCACCATACTCGCGAGTGACTGCACGGGAACCTCTCGAGAATCTTCTAAGGCGCCATGCGGAGCAAGCAGCACTGAACGATTCGTTCGATCCCAACTACGCCTCGGTCGACTACGATCAGATCAAGGTTCCTACATTTTCTCTGTATTTTTGTACAATTTTCTATGTAGTGTTCATTTAAGCATTTTAAAATTACTTTCCATTACACAGCAGTTAAACGCTGTTAATGTTTCTGTGTCATGACCCTAATTGGCCTTATTTAACAGATGAAATTTAAAGATAATCTCCCATTCAAAGTTTCGCTAATTTTTTTAACAATTCCAGGGTTCGGTGCACTTATGGCATCACACTGTGTCCATCAGTAGCTCTCAGGTCTTAGAAACTGCCACTGATCTATTAAAAAAAATTGCATATATATTTCTTAGGGTACTGTCGCTAAACACACGAAATATATATTTTGATGTTTGTTTAATTATCTTTGTGGTGTCTACGGTTAAAGATCAATTATAACCTGAAAGTGACAAACATAAAAAATTAATATTAATAAGACAGAATTGGTATTGTCTACTGCATCTACACAATTTGGCTGTGTTTCTGGTCATCTCATATAAATAACTGAATAAAATACGAGATAGATGATTACGATGAAGAGACTAGTCAATAACTATGATTCACCAAAACACATTTCATTCATAATTACCAATTCACTGTCTTAGTCCAAAGACCTTCAGGGCCACCTTGCCCACCTTTACCAAATCTAATTACTTTTTTAAACTCAACACCATTTTCGGGATAATTTGTTTGTATTAAAATCACAAGAAAAATATCCAGTTCGTTTCTACGTCTGGTCCAGTTCTTGTATGTGTTGCCTACATCAGTTACAACTTACAAGTACTATACACCTTGTGTGACCAACTGGTAGCTCTTGTATGTGTTGCCTACATCAGTTACAACTTACAAGTACTATACACCTTGTGTGACCAACTGGTAGCTCTTCAGACCATCAGTACTATACACCTTGTGTGACCAACTGGTAGCTCTTCACACCATCAGTACTATACACCTTGTGTGACCAACTGGTAGCTCTTCACACCATCAGTACTATACACCTTGTGTGACCAACTGGTAGCTCTTCAGACCATCAGTACTATACACCTTGTGTGACCAACTGGTAGCTCTTCAGACCATCAGTACTATACACCTTGTGTGACCAACTGGTAGCTCTTCAGACAATCAGTGTCATCACATGCTACACAAAATGTAATATATTGTTATATTTTATATTATCAATAGATTTTTATTTTTGCAGCCTGAGGTTGTCTCAAATGTGGCGAACCAGTCAGCTGACCGCAACAGTCTGTCCAGTGGCTTCTATGCAGAGATTCCGTCAGGTACAGGCCAGTAGACAGGGCTGACTAGTGGAGACACTGTATTCTGTTAAGTGTTTAAGGCATAGTTGGTGTACACCCGCATTCTTAGCAGTGTCTGTGGCACTGTTACAGCAGTCTCCACTGTGTAGAGTTAATGCTACCATATCATACCAGATTCAAAGTTTAATCTTTACTTGAAAGAGTTTTGTCATATCCATATATATATATATATATAGATATATATATATATATATACATATGTGATTTATGAATCGTTTTCCCATCATATCTGAGATGGCTGTTTTGAATCACACACACACACACACACACACACACACACACACACACACACACACACACACACACACACACACACACACACACACACACACACACACACACACACACACACACACACACACACACACACACACACACACACACACACACACACACACACACACACACACACACACACACACACACACACACACACACACACACACACACACACACACACACACACACACACACACACACACACACACACACACACACACACACACACACACACACACACACACACACACACACACACACACACACACACACACACACACACACACACACACACACACACACACACACACACACACACACACACACACACACACACACACACACACACACACACACACACACACACACACACACACACACACACACACACACACACACACACACACACACACACACACACACACACACACACACACACACACACACACACACACACACACACACACACACACACACACACACACACACACACACACACACACACACACACACACACACACACACACACACACACCACACACACACACACACACACACACACACACACACACACACACACACACACCACACACACCACACAAACAACACAACAACACACACACAACACATACACAAACACACACACATACACACACACACACACACACAACATCACACACAACAACAACACACACACACACACACACACACACACACACACAACACACACACACACACACACACACACACACACACACACACACACACACATTACTCTTATAACTGTACTCTGGTGGTATCCAGGTGATAGTTCTTCCCTGACTTACGCCAAGGGAGGGGCTGAGCTGCGTAACCATGCCCCGACACCCCCACCCCTGGAGTCCCTCAAACATCTCTCCCTTGCACCAGCAGGTTGGTACCAGGGATGACTGTTTCCACTAGATCATAGACCAACTATGATCAGAGCTGATAAATAATAAGCTGCATTGTTGAATGTCAAATATGACTTACTGTCTTGGCACAGCATATAAGTACATTATTAATTTTACTCGTTTAATGTGTTTTACCTTTTTATAGAATAATTTTTTGTAATATCATGTTTCTATATCCTTGTTGTGGCATTTATGTTTACTGTACAGCATCATAGAATGGCAATGTATAAACGCTATGCAATAGAAATACGTAAACATCATTAACGTGTGTTTCTGCGCTTTAGAAATAAATAAATAGTTACAAAATCTAACATTATGTAGTCAGGATGCCATAGAAATAAATAAACAGTTACAGTGTGTATCATTGTGTAGGCAGGATGTAGAAATAAATAAACAGTTACCACACATGTTACTGTATCCATCCACACAGTGGCTGCAGAGGATGACGTACCTGACCCCGGCTACTCAAGCATTGTGCGTGGCAAACCACAGACTGGGGGCACGACTCCAGCAAGCACCAGGGCAACAACACCCCCTGCGTCAAGTTCTGTCACCCATCAGTCACCCCTCTATGCCGTCGTCAACAAACGACGCACGATACACACTGACACCGACCTCCAATCTCACCCGAATGAACTCTACGCCCAAGTGACCAAGCCGAAAAAGAATGGTAATATGATTGTCATTATGATCATCAAGTTCAGGTTTACTTCTTGTTCCTAACATTGGAACTACGGCCTACTCAATGAAATATGCTTCCTCTTAGTTAGATCAGGTGAAATTATTACACAATTCTGCCATCATGTAAACATTTTGCTCAACCACTATCCTTCCTGGCATATCAATGCAACAGTTGACAGCTGGAGTATTGTTTATTGACTCAGAGACTGAATAATGTTTTTGTTTTGATATACTTTTGAGCTTGGTTTCCAAGGATTTAGGCATAATAGGGTTATCATATTATTATGAATAATATATTAGCAGTTAATAATGAATGTACATGGTCATTGTAAGAATAAGTATACACAAAGTGTTTGAGGATATTAAAATAACATTCAGTTGTATGTATCAGTTGGATTTGTTTAATAATGGGGTGCATTTGTAGGATTTTTGGGAGTTTACAGTCGGAAATCAAAGCACACACCTCACCAAGCCAACAGCTTGATATGTCTGCCCATTTGGACAATGAACTTGATCCTTTTAAATACATCCAAGAGAACAGTCACAATAGCAGTTATTAACCTTTTGTTGGTGGTGAACAAATTTCTTTAAATGGATTTGCACCTTAACCCATGTCTTTAGATAAACAGATAATGTGTGATAGATAAAAAATTAATAGCATAACATAAATAATTTGAGCATAATGTTGCAAACAGGGAAACTGCCTAATTAGCACAGTTCATTGGTTCATCAATTTATCCAGACCTGTCAAAATTATTACCCAGACCTGTCAAACTTAAATAAAGTCACAAGTGGCATCAACAGCTTATTGCAGCCACTCTGTGGCTTCAGTTGCTCCAACAAAGGGGAGCAGTGTCACCTCTGATGTCCAACAAGAGCTCTGAGAAGCCATGAGCATCTAGCCACAGATGAACTTGGGCAGTTGTAATACATATCTAGCTGGCTTGTCTTGACTTGACGGCCTAATATAGCAATGGTCTGTTATTGTCAGTGTCTGTATTTGTATGAGCTCATTTTGGACATCAGAACTGATTCCACTCCCATTTCTCTACTAAAGAAAGCCACATAATGCCTGCGACCAGCTGATGACACTGCGTGACTTGACAGCAGTTTCATAGTCCCACAATAAAATGACATGCTTCTACCTCCCACACACATGTGATGGCACTGATATGATGACGGTTTATTCAGGGGAAATCATTCCTTTCACAGATCCAATAATCAGTAACCTGGCTGTATAATAGTAGTTTTGTGCAGTCGAGATGGTGGCCCTTATGGACAGGTTTTACTGTACACATAATGTCATGTACGTATGTGTAACTTTTGTGTATGAATGAGTTAATAAACATAGAGTACAGCAAAATTATTTAATTTCTAGAATTTTTTGTTGTCTAAAAATATAATATCCAAATGCATTCAGTTATTACGGTAATCCTGTGTTAAATGAAGACTTCAGTCATTGTGGTAAATAGATAATCATTGATGTTTTCAGCGAATGGTGCACGACCAAAGGAAACGACTAAGGACAGGACACAACCGGTGGTTAAACCACAGACAACAACACGGAGCGGCATAACGGAGGCAAAGAGGGCGTTCTTCTCCACCCCGGGCTACCAGACGATTGGGGACCCATTGCTTCTACAGGCAGGGGCGCCACCTAGTGGAACAGGCAAAGTCTGTCGCGGTTGTGATTCCGAGCCCCCATATGACGATATACGAAGTAGTCAAATCATGGATACGTCGTTCAATCCTAACTATGAGACAGTTGACCAGAAGGATGAAACGACGGGCACTGGGATGATGTTAGTGGATAATCCTGATTACGAATCGGTAGACACTAATTTCGATAAGCCGAACACGCGAAAGCCGAGGGCTGTCGATCCGAATTATGAGTCGGTTGACCTTGTGTTTGACGACTCAGCGGTGAAGGTCACGATAGTTGAGAGCCGAACTGAGCCCGATTATGAAATTGTCCCACGAGAAGAAGAGACTGAGGAGGAGGCAGCAGTTGTGCGACCACCCATGATGGCAGCAGGTGGCAGCAGTGTAGCTGTGGGAAACGGGACATCGAAGCAGTGGCAGCGTCGTGAACCTATCTATTCAGAGATCGACGAAGAAAAGACGGAAAACGAGGGAAAGAAAAAGAAGAAGTGAAATCCATACAGTTTCAGAATGCTGTAATAACAGCATCTGAAATAGCCCTGAAAGTATTTTGCTTCAGGTAAAATTATTTCGGTCACGGAAAACGTAATGGTCCTATGCAGTGATTGTTAACTTTGCGGTGATATTTGGCATTTTGCTTAGGATACGAAAGATGAGTGTGTTGGTATGCGAAATGAAATAGTCATATGTCGAAGAGATGTACTCCAGAATCTGAATGAAAATAATGAAGAAATGTACAAAATGTATGCTTTAAAATAACCTCGTATGGCTGATGCTGCCAGAAGATGTCATTGAAGGCAACGAACGAGAAGCCTTTAGTGACATTGGTAGAATAATTATGCTTTGTCATTACCTGCTATTGTTGCTTCTTACTGCATCGATGCAGTTCCACCGATTCTACCTCAGATTCTTTCTGGAATCCAGCTACCACATTAACCGTGTCGATAACGCTGTAGAATAAAATGAGAAGATAGATTTAGAATTAGTAAGACCAAATTTTTATGATTAACTTGAAATTTCAGAAGTCATCTCTGGCTATTTTTAACACCAATATGTACACGTGGGGCAGTGGCTTCGCTTTTTTGTTTTGCGAGGTAGGCAGACTCATGTTTTATGCTTTATAAGAACTGAAACTTGCATTAGTGTGATGTGTGTAAATATCCTGACGTTGTGATTGAATGTTTGGTGGCACGGGTAGAAGAGGGTCTGCATGGTATGGAAAATATTGTTTATGGCTCCAAGATGGTTATGTTTCTATGAAATTGACTTACTTTGGAGCATATATTTTTGAAACGAACACGTCGGGATCGTTTCAAAAAAATATGTTGCAAAGTAAGTCAATTTCATAAAAACTGTGTCAGCATGCTTTTTCTGACTACCTGGTCACATGCTGGAGCCTTCAAATGTTACGAATGACAGTAATCATTGCAGTAATCTCTGCATGGTTCATGCTTGACCAGGTCAAGGTTTGGCTGTTGGCATTACTGCACATGTGTATAATGGAATTATGGGACAAGTAAAATTCATGCAGGGAGAGATACCAAGACAGAGAGTGGGAAAGGGATGGAGATATCCAGCAAAAGTAACCGTTGCGGCGGAGTTTATAAAAATGAAAAAGTTTAGTTAAAATCCCAATAATTTTATGGATGTTTTTATGTTAATATTAAACAAATAGTTTTCTATGTTTGTCCCGAATATTTGCAAGAAAGGAGATGCAATAAAAAAGTTCAAGGAATCAAATTAAAGGATACCTTTTATCCATGGTGCTTTGCACATAGCTTAAATGAGCTGAGTCCCAAACTGGTGATTGCTATGTCACCATGTATATGTGTCAACTGTGTTGGAAAGCACCTTTCCTAAAGATGCGACGTGTACATTTTAAAGCAGCACAATCTTTTTAGCCAGTTGCAAGTGATGAATGTTGTTAGAGTTCTTGCAGTCTTCTTAGCTACTGCCGACGTACACACTATTTAATTATTTAATTTAGTTCTTGTTCTCAGTGTATTGCACATGCCTGTTTGACGAGTGTGGAAAGAATCTCGATTGATGCCTTCTTTGAGCGTTGTGATTGGCTGTTGAAATCATGGATGCCATATTAGCGAATTCTGCCATGATTCCGGCAGTAGACCAATATATTTGGATAAGAAGGGAGGGCTAAACACAAAACCTTTGTGTGTTATTATTCAAGTGATACATCATACAGCAATTTCTTGAATATGGTATGTGCTTTTAAATGTTATGTGATGGCAGCCACAATTCACTGTAAAATGTTTAGCTACACAGGTCACATGTCCCATGATGTCGCTCGTGTAACAAAAAGGTAATTAATTTGAATGGATATAAAGGAGTGTAACTATATGACTAAACAACAAAAGTTTCTTATAGCTTAAACAAAATATTTTATAAAGGGCCAGATATGATATGTCCATTTTTTTTACAAAAAATTTCTTGTGTGCTTTGTCTGGAAGAGCTGAAATTTAAACTAATGCATAGTATTTCAAACATGGTCAAAATATAAAATAATAGTGATTGATAGCCATGTCTGTTTCGTTAATTTGATAGTGAAATTTTGCTCAGTCAAAAATGTCACCCATGTTGGCGTTGATCATGTTTTTTTCTCCAAGTGGCATCATGTTGATGTATAGGATATTTTAGTTAGTTTTAGTGTGGAAGTTTGCCATGTTTATGTGGTCACATGTTTGGTTGTGTGTGTATATATATACATGTATATACATGATATTTTGACGGCAGGGTATATTAGGGGCCAGGCTAAGGTTATGGTGACTAAGTACTAGAAGGGTGATATTGTGATATATTTGGGGGATTCACAACTTATGTTAAGACGGCCACTAACTGCAGTGCTATGTGGTTGAAGATTCTGCCTTCATTTGACAGGTTTGAGTAACTCAACTAAGTGTCAGAGTGTGACCGTTGGTCAAGCTAGCTGTTGTCCATAAACTGGTATCCAGTTGGCATTGATAGCAAGACATTTGTAGATAACAAATAATCGTTAATGATGTCATGGTAGTCAGATTTAGGGCACCATTTATTGTTCATTTCCAACAGTGGCCGTCTAGTCAGGTTTGCTATATAGCAGTCTGTATTTTTAAACGTTTTTGCATTTGTGCGTTGCCATGTGGTGGTATCGTAAATGTAACATATTACATTAATGGAAACTATGTAGGCTTGCTTAATAAAATTCCAGATAAAATTAGTCATAAGGTGGAAATCTCAGACATGTTTTAGCTTATAACAAAACTAATTACATGTGCATCATATGCTACATGCGAAATACTTTGTACTTAAATTGTTGTAACATTTATAAGCTGATTCAATGTGCATGTAATTTACATGGATATATGTAGAATTTGTCTGAATTATTATTTAAGTGTTCAAGTATTTGTCAAAACGTTAAGAGATATACTGTATATTTCGGAAGTGATATAATTTATAGTATCTTCATGATCTTTATGTGTAATATTGTGTATGCGGCAATACTTTCAAGGAGAATGTATTAAAATGTTATATTTGAAACAGCGTTGTTGCTCCAGATATACTATGTCAGTAATTACTGTGATGATTAAAAAAGATATCCTAACTACCCATGTATATTATTTTACAAAGTGATCACATTTTAAATATATTTAACTAATATTTATGTCGTCTAATTTGTTGTGGCATCTTGCTAAATAAAAAAAATACATAATAAATGCACTCTTGGACTGTTCAGCCTATACTGCTGATGAACAGTTCAAGAAATAGTTAAATATGTTAAGAAAATTATAATTAGACTTTAGTTATGGCATTGAGAGTGTACAAAGATAGAGGAGGCAGACAACATCCCCCTCTAAGTCTGTGAGACAACAGTGGTTGCGTTCCAAACATTCCAATACTGAGCTAGCCAGTTATTAGTGTGGTACCTCATTATTTAGTGCACTAGCTCAGATTCATTCTTCAGCCAGCACACAACACATGTATGTACTGTCGGGTTTTTTAAAATTAAGATTTATTATTAATATTGATGGATTTTTTTTTCTTTTTCTAGGTTTCCAGTGGAATGAGTGGTTTATATTATGCAATTTTTATGACAAAAAAACATTAAAGACCTATGACAATATTATACCTTAGGTTACAGTACATGTTATATATTGTAAAGTAACTCAGACTGATGTTCATTAAAGCAAGAGGAAGAGACATTTTTTATTTTGAACAAGATATACCAGGAAGATCAATTTAAGGTGTGCATAAAAGTTCAGAAATTCTAAATAGTTTGGAAGAGCTATTTAGCCATCCTCGCAAGCCAGGGGTGGCAGCATGTCCACTACCTCAGCTCTGGTAGATATAATGGTATGGAAGTTAGCAAAATCAAAGTAATTGCAAGATGATTTGTTAGGAGGTACTGAGATTGGTAAAATAAATCAGAGTGCTGGTATCTAAACGGGCTCCATGAACAGAGTTTGTGTTTATTACTTTATTTAAAAAATCATAATAGAGGTGTTCCAACTTTGTAGGCATCTTTCTGTGACGGAATAGTGACGCCACATAGTGGACAAATACAAGTCAGATGACGCGTCTTTAACGCGACACGTTTGGTTTTATGAACTATCCGGTAGATGGCACGACCGTCATTTGCAATGAGTCGTGTGTACATTTCTAGAGCAGTTTAATATGAATTTAGAAGAATTTCTTAAAGAACTACGCTGCATTGATGACATCGGCGATGCAGCAGCACAGAACAACGACAGGTCGGAGGCATGCATCCGGTTCTGCGAGGTAAGTGTTGCGATGTTTGCAACGGACATAGTTTGTTTACGTGCCGATGTGGACGCCCCGAAAATCCGATGCCATACAAAATGGCGGGGGCTTGGCCTGGGACATGCAGTTTGTCATGTTTCAACTTCAGCACGTTGTTTCAAGAATTTCTGCGGCGCGATCCACGTCTTCTTGCGTGTTTTATATCGCTGTAGATAGTAATTTCGAAGCGGGGGTGTTGCCACTATTTTGTAATATCTGTGACATTTATTATGTAGTTTCGTTTCATTCTGGTCATCAATATCATGATTGAGCGGAGACAGGGCTTCTGCAGTGTTGTCTGTTGATGCTGACGTTTCATGTGCGATGACGCTTTACGGTGATGAATCACCGATGAATGGCATTGGTCATATATTGTAACTACTGGCAATTAAATCATTAAATATGCCTGTAGATGAAGATACATGTTTGATCTAATTTAATTGGTCTGTGACATGACATTGACAGTCTGGTCAAGTTATAACTTGTCTTGGTAAATGGTGATAAAAAGGCTGATATATTTTAATTTGCTTTTAAATGTGTTGTATGTTGGTTATATTTGGAGCCATTATAGCATGGAGTAAATATTTGTTTAACACCACAGTTAAACTTAAAGGTGGTAAAGTTTTTTTAATATACTGCTAATTTTCTTTACTCTTTAATATTTCAACTTGCAAACCTCTGGATTTAAATAGGGTATGGTGTTTAACATTAACACTTGTCCATGGTAAATTTATTTGAGTGTCCTTATACACTGTTTTTTATTATAGAGTTTTGTTGTTGAAATATTTGATTTGGCATAATTATAGATTTGTAACATTCTTTATTCAGAAAATATTTTCACAGGCACAATCTGACATTATGCTTGTTTTATTTGAAACTGTCACCCGTTCACATAAAACAGACCGCAAATGTAGACCGGAGTAGAAAACGCCATGTTAATACTACATGTATATTGTTACAGGTTATGCTTGCCCATTATGCGTACCTATTTAAGGAACTTAGTTCATAATGCATTTAGTTTGGTGCATTGTCATTTTCTAACCCATTTGTTTGGCAATCAATATTTTATACACACTTCCAGGTTATTTTGACCTGCCGATCAGGATATGATGACATGGATCCATTTTGTTGTTTAACCAGTTTGTGTATGTTATGTTTACACGGTGAGTGTGTAGACAGTTTGCGTATGTTGTGTTTACACGGTGAGTGTGTAGACAGTTTGCGTATGTTGTGTTTTCACAGTGAGTGTGTAGACAGTTTGCGTATGTTGTGTTTTCACAGTGAGTGTGTAGACAGTTTGCGTATGTTGTGTTTTCACAGTGAGTGTGTAGACAGTTTGCGTATGTTGTGTTTACACAGTGAGTGTGTAGACAGTTTGCGTATGTTGTGTTTACACGGTGATTGTGTAGACAGTTTGCGTATGTTGTGTTTACACGGTGAGTGTGTAGACAGTTTGCGTATGTTGTGTTTACACGGTGATTGTGTAGACAGTTTGCGTATGTTGTGTTTACACGGTGAGTGTGTAGACAGTTTGCGTATGTTGTGTTTACACGGTGAGTGTGTAGACAGTTTGCGTATGTTGTGTTTACACGGTGAGTGTGTAGACAGTTTGCGTATGTTGTGTTTACACGGTGAGTGTGTAGACAGTTTGCGTATGTTGTGTTTACACAGTGAGTGTGTAGACAGTTTGTGTATGTTGTGTTTACATGGTGAGTGTGTAGACAGTTTGCGTATGTTGTGTTTACACAGTGAGTGTGTAGACAGTTTGTGTATGTTGTGTTTACACAGTGAGTGTGTAGACAGTGTGCGTATGTTGTGTTTACACGGTGAGTGTGTAGACAGTTTGCGTGTTATGTTTACACGGTGAGTGTGTAGACAGTTTGTGTATGTTATGTTTATATGGTGAATGTGTAGACAGTTTGTGCTCCTCTAATTTAGTAATTATGATTTATGATGGTGTGTTCACACGACGGCATCATTAGTTAATGTAATCAGTGCAATCCAAATGATTTATGCATTATTGTTACAGTAAACAGATTTGGACAAAGTGAAAGTTTCTAGGCAGGCTGCGTTTCCACACATTGTTCAGTGCTATTCAGAACTTTATGCATGATAACATATTTGCCAGTCACGCATATTTTTGATGGACACATGTATGTCAACTATTACATATTCAGCCTGTTTACAAAGTGTAAATGTTGTGTTTACCTGAAATGGACTGCAGACACACATCTGACACCATTTATCACATTTACACTTATTTCTAAGGCATAACTGACAATATCTATAATTTTTTTGCCCGTCCACCCATATTTCTACCCATCCAAAACAGGTTTTACCCATCCAAATGATGGGTGGGCGGATCTCTGCATAAAGCTGTGGTGTTATTTTGCAGTTGTTTTAGCGTAAGAATGACACTGGACAGTCCAGTGTCATTCTTACGCTAAAACAGTCTGGACTGCTGGTTGGCCTTCTTGGATGTTCTCGGTTCCCATGCAACCAGACTCATATATTCCATGATGATAATTATTACAAAACATGTTGGGTGTTTCTATTCAAATATCAGTGGAAGAGTGGTGGACGGGTAAAACAATGAAGGAGCAATACAGGTCTTCCAATATGAGGTGTTGTGGTGAAAGTGAAAGTGGGTGTGACATGTGTTGGTAGTTTATTTTATTTCAGGTCATTAACCCATTTCATCCTGAAGCTAGTGCAGACAAGTTGCAGCCAGTTCCTGATCATTTCCTCAAACCAATCTGTCAGCATTAAAAAATGACAGGCCTTCATTTAAAATGGACATAACTTTATTATTTCTTAATCAAAATAAACTATACAGTCGCATCGACAAACTCATAGTTTTATCATATATATTATATGTGGCATATGGCAAAACATGCCCAATAAATTCAAACCTATGTTGAGGTTTGTCACATTACTTTTCACCCGACATTTTCGCCATGAAGGAGGCAACATGTCAAGGAGCAAGTTGAGTGTATTTTATGCATTAGTCTCTGCTGAAAATAAAGGTATACAACTTGTCCACACATCTTGGATAATAATCTCATTACGTAAAAAAATTGTAATACCCCCACATCAGTCAGTTGAATCGCCAATGTGTGGCGACGCTGAGCGGAATTATGCAAATTTGTGAAATATTTTCTGTCAACGATGTATAATTATGTGGCTAATTTCTTATAACTAATAAAGAAGTACTCTAAAGTAACAACTTTGGTCAACATTTCAACGTCACTTTATATATGAAGTAGTTACCGTCGTTGTAAATAATCTTAACTATTGTTGGCGCCAAAAATACGGCGAGGTGTGCGAAAATGGATGCCGTTGTCGGTTGACCCACTTCGATGGCTTCAAAGTATGTCTTCATGGACAAATGTCGCATCAAATACCATAACCGTCCATCTTATATCGTCTATCCACTTGTCTGCCTTCTTGTCATCACCAGTATGAAGTAAATTAGCGGAGTTATCCTTCAAAATACGTTAACATTTAACGGTCTTTGCGACTCGACGCCATCTTTGGTTTCACTTTAGCTTAGGGGTACCCGCTGTGTACTGCAAATACCCAAAGAACGGCACTGATTGTTTGAAAAATATGAGTTTCCTAGTGATCCCGATATACTGACGTCATTCGGTGTTAACCAGCCAATGGGATTCCAAAACATCAGAGTGCAGGGAAGCCATGTCGAGTGCATACTACGACTAGAATCGTATTCCGGATAAAAAGGGTAACTATGACTAGAATCGTATTCCGGATAAAAAGGGTAACTACGACTAGAATCGTATTCCGGGTAAAATGGGTTAAGCTAATCTCAACTGGCTTGTGTCTGTGTGAGTTAACAACTACGTGTCCCTGTGACCATAGCCAGGTGTCACTAAATAGTGTACCCAAGGGCACACACCCCCTCTCGTGCCTGTGGGCACTCACCCCCCATTCTTCCTTGTGTTCTTTCTACAATCTATACACAACTGGTAACAGGAAGAACCACTTCATCATGGGTGTTGTAGGACAGGGGAACTGACACACCTCAGTCTGACCGTCCAGCTGGGATCAAAAGGCACCTGTCTAAATCTGAGTCAAATACGCCAGTTACTTTAAAGTAATGACAAGTCATTTGTCATTGCTTGTATTAAATTAATTAGCATTTGTCAACATTTAGCAGCAAAGCAGTTGTGTTTCTTAAACAAATATTGTGTTGCTGTGGGAATTTACGTTCAAAGAGTGGTATGTGTGTTTTGTTTTAGAATTGAATAAAATGGGAAATGGAAGTGACAGAAAAAATAGTTTAAAATACAATAATTATGCTCTCGCGTACCTAATAATAGCACAGTGCCTAATAAGGGTATAGGGTGACAAAGATATTGGGCCAAGTAATAGCATAGTGTGTCAAATGGAAACAACATCCAGTCAGTTTGCACTGTAACTGTGAGGCATAGGTTTATGTAGAAACCAGGCGGGGGGAGGTCAGTTACAGTGCAATGAAATCTAATACTATTACTTAGTTTCTACTATTACCAAATTTACAAGTTAAAATTGTCCTATTACAATTGTTGTTACATTTGAATCAGTTAGTATTATATTTTCTATCACAATTTGTTTATGGTTGTGTGCGTAATAGATAATAATTATACTTTATAGAGATAGAACAAACATATATATCCCATATACACTGTATTATATGATATATATATATATATAAATATAATATGTATGTATAGTCTTATAAGACCCGTGCACCAGTCATGGTTAGAAATATCACTGGATGGTGAGGTTCAGCTCATGGCGGCATGCAGGATTAGTGGGGGTTTTAAACTGATAATATACCATACTGAGCTCTTGGAAGCTAAGGATTCCTCTATTCAGACTTGTAATACATTATGATGGTCTAACACTTTGATCAAAATCTGCGATTGCTGGAAACCCGAATGGCATAAGATTTGATACAAACTTAGCTGTAAGATGGCGCCACATGATGCTATGCTTTCTCAGTACCGCAATAGAGAACAATTTCGCTCCTCTCTACCAATGAAAATATGTACATCTAATAAATGTGTAATGTCAAATATACAGTGTGTATGGGATTTTTCTGAAATAAAATAAGTGTACGAGGTGTGTATTAATTAAGCACACATGAGAGTTAACTATTCCAAGTTGGCTCATCCATGCAATGCTCCCCCTATATGTTTGCATGTGGATGAGGTGGGCAGAAGTAAAGTC
Source organism: Ridgeia piscesae (assembly GCA_025642075.2). Classification (NCBI taxonomy): domain Eukaryota; kingdom Metazoa; phylum Annelida; class Polychaeta; order Sabellida; family Siboglinidae; genus Ridgeia; species Ridgeia piscesae. The sequence goes on along the minus strand of JAODUO010000074.1, from coordinate 441,889 downwards.
ACATGTTAAAGTTTGATGAATATTCTGATCGAAAAAACTGATAGAATCTTACATATTTTGGCCGATAAATAGTAGCTCCTAAGAAAATGTGACATTGTCAATAATCCTGATAATTATATATTTGTTATAGTTAATTTTTTATTATTAAAACAAATACCGGTATTCACCCACTTTGTTAAATATTTCGAGCTATTAAACAAATAAATTGCAAAGAACCAAAACCATTTAAAATATTTCCTCTAACTTTGTTCCATTTTTCTTTTCCTGTCATTGTATTTCCTACATAACAGATGTCCGTGGGTGTAAGACCACCAGCACATCTCATCATATATCAGTGTGACTTCCGGCTGGCCCTTACTTGAGGTTACCAAGACAACGGTTTATCTTGCATTCCCAGGGAATGTGTAATAGAAGTCAGAGTAGTGTCAGGCACAACTTAACACACAACTTGTCAAACAAATGTGTAATAGAAGTCAGAGTAGTGTCAGGCACAACTTAACACACAACTTGTCAAACAAATGTGTAATAGAAGTCAGAGTAGTGTCAGGCACAACTTAACACACAACTTGTCAAACAAATGTGTAATAGAAGTCAGAGTAGTGTCAGGCACAACTTAACACACAACTTGTCAAGCAAATGTGTAATAGAAGTCAGAGTAGTGTCAGGCACAACTTAACACACAACTTGTCAAGCAAATGTGTAATAGAAGTCAGAGTAGTGTCAGGCACAACTTAACACACAACTTGTCAAACAAATGTGTAACAGAAGTCAGAGTAGTGTCAGGCACAACTTAACACACAACTTGTAAAACAAATGTGTAAAGAAGTCAGAGTAGTGTCAGGCACAACTTAACACACAACTTGTCAAACAAATGTGTAATAGAAGTCAGAGTAGTGTCAGGCACAACTTAACACACAACTTGTCAAACAAATGTGTAATAGAAGTCAGAGTAGTGTCAGGCACAACTTAACACACAACTTGTCAAACAAATGTGTAATAGAAGTCAGAGTAGTGTCAGGCACAACTTAACACACAACTTGTCAAACAAATGTGTAATAGAAGTCAGAGTAGTGTCAGGCACAACTTAACACACAACTTGTCAAACAAATGTGTAATAGAAGTCAGAGTAGTGTCAGGCACAACTTAACACACAACTTGTCAAGCAAATGTGTAATAGAAGTCAGAGTAGTGTCAGGCACAACTTAACACACAACTTGTCAAACAAATGTGTAACAGAAGTCAGAGTAGTGTCAGGCACAACTTAACACACAACTTGTCAAGCAAATGTGTAATAGAAGTCAGAGTAGTGTCAGGCACAACTTAACACACAACTTGTCAAACAAATGTGTAATAGAAGTCAGAGTAGTGTCAGGCACAACTTAACACACAACTTGTAAAACAAATGTGTAAAGAAGTCAGAGTAGTGTCAGGCACAACTTAACACACAACTTGTCAAGCAAATGTGTAATAGAAGTCAGAGTAGTGTCAGGCACAACTTAACACACAACTTGTCAAACAAATGTGTAATAGAAGTCAGAGTAGTGTCAGGCACAACTTAACACACAACTTGTCAAACAAATGTGTAACAGAAGTCAGAGTAGTGTCAGGCACAACTTAACACACAACTTGTCAAACAAATGTGTAACAGAAGTCAGAGTAGTGTCAGGCACAACTTAACACACAACTTGTCAAACAAATGTGTAACAGAAGTCAGAGTAGTGTCAGGCACAACTTAACACACAACTTGTCAAGCAAATGTGTAATAGAAGTCAGAGTAGTGTCAGGCACAACTTAACACACAACTTGTCAAACAAATGTGTAATAGAAGTCAGAGTAGTGTCAGGCACAACTTAACACACAACTTGTCAAACAAATGTGTAATAGAAGTCAGAGTAGTGTCAGGCACAACTTAACACACAACTTGTCAAACAAATGTGTAATAGAAGTCAGAGTAGTGTCAGGCACAACTTAACACACAACTTGTCAAGCAAATGTGTAATAGAAGTCAGAGTAGTGTCAGGCACAACTTAACACACAACTTGTCAAACAAATGTGTAATAGAAGTCAGAGTAGTGTCAGGCACAACTTAACACACAACTTGTCAAACAAATGTGTAATAGAAGTCAGAGTAGTGTCAGGCACAACTTAACACACAACTTGTCAAACAAATGTGTAATAGAAGTCAGAGTAGTGTCAGGCACAACTTAACACACAACTTGTCAAACAAATGTGTAATAGAAGTCAGAGTAGTGTCAGGCACAACTTAACACACAACTTGTCAAACAAATGTGTAATAGAAGTCAGAGTAGTGTCAGGCACAACTTAACACACAACTTGTCAAACAAATGTGTAATAGAAGTCAGAGTAGTGTCAGGCACAACTTAACACACAACTTGTCAAACAAATGTGTAATAGAAGTCAGAGTAGTGTCAGGCACAACTTAACACACAACTTGTCAAACAAATGTGTAACAGAAGTCAGAGTAGTGTCAGGCACAACTTAACACACAACTTGTAAAACAAATGTGTAATAGAAGTCAGAGTAGTGTCAGGCACAACTTAACACACAACTTGTCAAACAAATGTGTAATAGAAGTCAGAGTAGTGTCAGGCACAACTTAACACACAACTTGTCAAACAAATGTGTAACAGAAGTCAGAGTAGTGTCAGGCACAACTTAACACACAACTTGTCAAACAAATGTGTAACAGAAGTCAGAGTAGTGTCAGGCACAACTTAACACACAACTTGTCAAACAAATGTGTAACAGAAGTCAGAGTAGTGTCAGGCACAACTTAACACACAACTTGTCAAACAAATGTGTAATAGAAGTCAGAGTAGTGTCAGGCACAACTTAACACACAACTTGTCAAACAAATGTGTAACAGAAGTCAGAGTAGTGTCAGGCACAACTTAACACACAACTTGTCAAACAAATGTGTAACAGAAGTCAGAGTAGTGTCAGGCACAACTTAACACACAACTTGTCAAACAAATGTGTAACAGAAGTCAGAGTAGTGTCAGGCACAACTTAACACACAACTTGTCAAACAAATGTGTAATAGAAGTCAGAGTAGTGTCAGGCACAACTTAACACACAACTTGTAAAACAAATGTGTAATAGAAGTCAGAGTAGTGTCAGGCACAACTTAACACACAACTTGTCAAACAAATGTGTAATAGAAGTCAGAGTAGTGTCAGGCACAACTTAACACACAACTTGTCAAACAAATGTGTAATAGAAGTCAGAGTAGTGTCAGGCACAACTTAACACACAACTTGTCAAACAAATGTGTAATAGAAGTCAGAGTAGTGTCAGGCACAACTTAACACACAACTTGTCAAACAAATGTGTAATAGAAGTCAGAGTAGTGTCAGGCACAACTTAACACACAACTTGTCAAACAAATGTGTAATAGAAGTCAGAGTAGTGTCAGGCACAACTTAACACACAACTTGTCAAACAAATGTGTAATAGAAGTCAGAGTAGTGTCAGGCACAACTTAACACACAACTTGTCAAACAAATGTGTAATAGAAGTCAGAGTAGTGTCAGGCACAACTTAACACACAACTTGTCAAACAAATGTGTAATAGAAGTCAGAGTAGTGTCAGGCACAACTTAACACACAACTTGTCAAGCAAATGTGTAATAGAAGTCAGAGTAGTGTCAGGCACAACTTAACACACAACTTGTCAAACAAATGTGTAATAGAAGTCAGAGTAGTGTCAGGCACAACTTAACACACAACTTGTCAAACAAATGTGTAATAGAAGTCAGAGTAGTGTCAGGCACAACTTAACACACAACTTGTCAAACAAATGTGTAATAGAAGTCAGAGTAGTGTCAGGCACAACTTAACACACAACTTGTCAAACAAATGTGTAATAGAAGTCAGAGTAGTGTCAGGCACAACTTAACACACAACTTGTCAAACAAATGTGTAATAGAAGTCAGAGTAGTGTCAGGCACAACTTAACACACAACTTGTCAAACAAATGTGTAATAGAAGTCAGAGTAGTGTCAGGCACAACTTAACACACAACTTGTCAAACAAATGTGTAATAGAAGTCAGAGTAGTGTCAGGCACAACTTAACACACAACTTGTCAAACAAATGTGTAATAGAAGTCAGAGTAGTGTCAGGCACAACTTAACACACAACTTGTCAAACAAATGTGTAATAGAAGTCAGAGTAGTGTCAGGCACAACTTAACACACAACTTGTCAAACAAATGTGTAATAGAAGTCAGAGTAGTGTCAGGCACAACTTAACACACAACTTGTCAAACAAATGTGTAATAGAAGTCAGAGTAGTGTCAGGCACAACTTAACACACAACTTGTCAAACAAATGTGTAATAGAAGTCAGAGTAGTGTCAGGCACAACTTAACACACAACTTGTCAAACAAATGTGTAACAGAAGTCAGAGTAGTGTCAGGCACAACTTAACACACAACTTGTCAAACAAATGTGTAATAGAAGTCAGAGTAGTGTCAGGCACAACTTAACACACAACTTGTCAAACAAATGTGTAACAGAAGTCAGAGTAGTGTCAGGCACAACTTAACACACAACTTGTCAAACAAATGTGTAATAGAAGTCAGAGTAGTGTCAGGCACAACTTAACACACAACTTGTCAAACAAATGTGTAACAGAAGTCAGAGTAGTGTCAGGCACAACTTAACACACAACTTGTCAAACAAATGTGTAATAGAAGTCAGAGTAGTGTCAGGCACAACTTAACACACAACTTGTCAAGCAAATGTGTAATAGAAGTCAGAGTAGTGTCAGGCACAACTTAACACACAACTTGTCAAACAAATGTGTAACAGAAGTCAGAGTAGTGTCAGGCACAACTTAACACACAACTTGTCAAGCAAATGTGTAATAGAAGTCAGAGTAGTGTCAGGCACAACTTAACACACAACTTGTCAAACAAATGTGTAACAGAAGTCAGAGTAGTGTCAGGCACAACTTAACACACAACTTGTAAAACAAATGTGTAATAGAAGTCAGAGTAGTGTCAGGCACAACTTAACACACAACTTGTCAAACAAATGTGTAATAGAAGTCAGAGTAGTGTCAGGCACAACTTAACACACAACTTGTCAAACAAATGTGTAATAGAAGTCAGAGTAGTGTCAGGCACAACTTAACACACAACTTGTCAAACAAATGTGTAATAGAAGTCAGAGTAGTGTCAGGCACAACTTAACACACAACTTGTCAAACAAATGTGTAATAGAAGTCAGAGTAGTGTCAGGCACAACTTAACACACAACTTGTCAAACAAATGTGTAATAGAAGTCAGAGTAGTGTCAGGCACAACTTAACACACAACTTGTCAAACAAATGTGTAATAGAAGTCAGAGTAGTGTCAGGCACAACTTAACACACAACTTGTCAAACAAATGTGTAATAGAAGTCAGAGTAGTGTCAGGCACAACTTAACACACAACTTGTCAAACAAATGTGTAATAGAAGTCAGAGTAGTGTCAGGCACAACTTAACACACAACTTGTCAAACAAATGTGTAACAGAAGTCAGAGTAGTGTCAGGCACAACTTAACACACAACTTGTCAAACAAATGTGTAATAGAAGTCAGAGTAGTGTCAGGCACAACTTAACACACAACTTGTCAAACAAATGTGTAACAGAAGTCAGAGTAGTGTCAGGCACAACTTAACACACAACTTGTCAAACAAATGTGTAATAGAAGTCAGAGTAGTGTCAGGCACAACTTAACACACAACTTGTCAAACAAATGTGTAACAGAAGTCAGAGTAGTGTCAGGCACAACTTAACACACAACTTGTCAAACAAATGTGTAATAGAAGTCAGAGTAGTGTCAGGCACAACTTAACACACAACTTGTCAAGCAAATGTGTAATAGAAGTCAGAGTAGTGTCAGGCACAACTTAACACACAACTTGTCAAACAAATGTGTAACAGAAGTCAGAGTAGTGTCAGGCACAACTTAACACACAACTTGTCAAACAAATGTGTAATAGAAGTCAGAGTAGTGTCAGGCACAACTTAACACACAACTTGTCAAACAAATGTGTAATAGAAGTCAGAGTAGTGTCAGGCACAACTTAACACACAACTTGTCAAACAAATGTGTAACAGAAGTCAGAGTAGTGTCAGGCACAACTTAACACACAACTTGTAAAACAAATGTGTAATAGAAGTCAGAGTAGTGTCAGGCACAACTTAACACACAACTTGTCAAACAAATGTGTAACAGAAGTCAGAGTAGTGTCAGGCACAACTTAACACACAACTTGTAAAACAAATGTGTAATAGAAGTCAGAGTAGTGTCAGGCACAACTTAACACACAACTTGTCAAACAAATGTGTAATAGAAGTCAGAGTAGTGTCAGGCACAACTTAACACACAACTTGTCAAACAAATGTGTAATAGAAGTCAGAGTAGTGTCAGGCACAACTTAACACACAACTTGTCAAACAAATGTGTAATAGAAGTCAGAGTAGTGTCAGGCACAACTTAACACACAACTTGTCAAGCAAATGTGTAATAGAAGTCAGAGTAGTGTCAGGCACAACTTAACACACAACTTGTCAAACAAATGTGTAACAGAAGTCAGAGTAGTGTCAGGCACAACTTAACACACAACTTGTCAAACAAATGTGTAATAGAAGTCAGAGTAGTGTCAGGCACAACTTAACACACAACTTGTCAAACAAATGTGTAATAGAAGTCAGAGTAGTGTCAGGCACAACTTAACACACAACTTGTCAAACAAATGTGTAATAGAAGTCAGAGTAGTGTCAGGCACAACTTAACACACAACTTGTCAAGCAAATGTGTAATAGAAGTCAGAGTAGTGTCAGGCACAACTTAACACACAACTTGTCAAACAAATGTGTAATAGAAGTCAGAGTAGTGTCAGGCACAACTTAACACACAACTTGTCAAACAAATGTGTAATAGAAGTCAGAGTAGTGTCAGGCACAACTTAACACACAACTTGTCAAACAAATGTGTAATAGAAGTCAGAGTAGTGTCAGGCACAACTTAACACACAACTTGTCAAGCAAATGTGTAATAGAAGTCAGAGTAGTGTCAGGCACAACTTAACACACAACTTGTCAAACAAATGTGTAATAGAAGTCAGAGTAGTGTCAGGCACAACTTAACACACAACTTGTCAAACAAATGTGTAATAGAAGTCAGAGTAGTGTCAGGCACAACTTAACACACAACTTGTCAAACAAATGTGTAATAGAAGTCAGAGTAGTGTCAGGCACAACTTAACACACAACTTGTCAAACAAATGTGTAATAGAAGTCAGAGTAGTGTCAGGCACAACTTAACACACAACTTGTCAAACAAATGTGTAATAGAAGTCAGAGTAGTGTCAGGCACAACTTAACACACAACTTGTCAAACAAATGTGTAATAGAAGTCAGAGTAGTGTCAGGCACAACTTAACACACAACTTGTCAAGCAAATGTGTAACAGAAGTCAGAGTAGTGTCAGGCACAACTTAACACACAACTTGTCAAACAAATGTGTAATAGAAGTCAGAGTAGTGTCAGGCACAACTTAACACACAACTTGTCAAACAAATGTGTAATAGAAGTCAGAGTAGTGTCAGGCACAACTTAACACACAACTTGTCAAACAAATGTGTAATAGAAGTCAGAGTAGTGTCAGGCACAACTTAACACACAACTTGCCCAAATTCAAGATTCGGTTACGACCCGTCGAGATGTCAGGAAAATTGACTGCTGATTACTGACAACCAACAACAGAGTCACATGATGACTGAGTAATCAGTGGTCGAAGCTCTGTAGAGGAATCGGAAGGAATCAGAAAGGTATCTCAAACTTTAGTTACTACAGGTGTACTATGAATTGGACCGAATCCGGTAGCAACATTCATGCTGATAAAAACGTACATTTTTGATAGAAATGTGTAATTTTTTGTAGTTGTTGACATTTTATCATTTTTGTCATCTTGTCATTGAGAAGACTTATAACTTGATCATTAGTTGGCCAGTGACAGGTAGAAAATGTGAGCATTATTCAATTTAATTATTAAATACAGGCGATACAAGTGAATCACGTACGGAAACCACAATAATGACACAAAATCAGTCAGCTAAAAATATGATACCATTGCCCTATCTCCAAGGGAAACTCAGGGCATTCACAGCTGTATAAATAATGTCAAAAGAAGGTTATTTGTTTCATTGTGTTTTCCTACAAACTTGATCAGGATATTTGGTTAGTAATGGTGCAGTGATAGCACCTTTGTGACCACACACATGAATGCATTCATTTTGTTTCCGAGATATCCAGGGTTTTAATTAAAAAAACAGTCAAAATGTGTTGGTAGTCACTAGGCACATGTTGAAATATGTATTATGGGGATTTATGGCCTAAAGTAAACCACAAACACATGTGTGACGCTCATTTTCAAAGCATAGCTGACAGTACCTATGATCTTGGTAGACCCTTTTTGCTCCATTTTACCTGTCCAAAATGGGTTTTACCTGTCCAAATGTCAGGTGGTTGGGTCTCTACATGCAGCTACGATAACATCCAGTTCAGTTTGTGCACGGAACTAAGACTAAACAGTATATTTTATTGAATACTTCAGTTTCAAAAATCAAATACACCTATGTCACCTGTGCAGTAGACATGTAAATATAAGAGTACATAAACTTTTTATTTCATACATAAAGTTGTACAAGCTGTGAGTTTGACCCCTAGTAGTAATCTGTGGCTTTTGTTACTGTTCAAAGAGCCACTTTATTTTACTAACTGAAGATCAAATATGATCTGAATATGTGCAACATAAAGATGCTGAAAATTGAGAACCTTTGTACAAACATTTGTATGATCTGAATGCTTCTTGAAACTGGTCCCACCAACATATTTCAATTTTTTGTGTTCTCTTTTTTTCAGCAGCAGGTAGCTCAGTTATTTGTGACATGTTCTAATGAAGGAAGTCAAACAAATAGAAACCATTGAGTTAGTCAAATAATTGGAAAGAAGATACATTATGCTTTCCAACGGTATAAAATCATGGACGTAGCTCATACATAGCCAAAATTATTGGGCACTGAACATACCATGGGTAGAAAGTTTCAAATGGAGAAAAACACACTTGAAGTTCGCGGTCACGTAAGCACATGATGGAATATGTCGTCATTCCAAAGTCGGCCGCTTTGTGTCTATTTCTTCATTTGATGCTATCAGAATAAACTCACAACTCATGTTCGTTGTTGAAGATATATCATGCTATTTGTTTACTGAAATTATTACAACATAATCCAAGTATTTAGTAATGTTTTGTAGCCGCGACCCGACCGATCACGCTTATTTACAGTTAGTGAGTGCTCACAGCTCTATACCAATCAGTGGCCTGCTGTCAACTACGCCCCGTTTCCAGTGATGTTTGTTTACAGATAGGTCCCTTGGATAAGCGCTGCTATTGGTTAAAGTTGACATTAGTCAGTCTGAAAGAGGGCATTCTGGGCTTTCCCGTAGTACCAAGTATGTCTGCCATGTTTTGAGGGAAACCCTAAAGAATGCGAGTTGAACATGTGCGATTTATCGGTTCTGTTTTACGAAATTCATGCCAGAAATGTTACGTAGTCTTTCTAAAAAGGCTATAAAATGTACTAAATAGTAATATAAATGATAAATAAGCATTGCCAATTGACACAAAAGATATTAAACATGCTTTGGTGAGAAAAAATCATCGAAAATCATTGTTGCATGTTTCCATCGTGTTTTCTCGAAATCAAGTTCACTGACATACAACTCATTTTGTTAAATAGTAACTTCAAAGGGATTCTTTGGTGTTCCGAATTATAATAAAAAGGGATTCTTTGAGAACTTTAAAGTAGACATTTTATTATACACAATACTGGTAATGTAATTATTGTATGTAATTATTTGCCTTTATTTCATTAGAATTATGTTTTATTAATCATTAATAACTATTAGTCACTAATAACCATAACATGGGCATATCCGGGTTTCTAGTTTGGGTTTGACAAACTAGAAATCTGGATACGCCAAGTTATTTGGGCAATGAAAGAGATTCTTTTTCGATATAATGTCAAGGTCATTGGTGATTAATAAAAAATAGTTGTAATGAATTGAAGGCATAGGGTTACATAAAATAGCTATATTAATTAGAATATTTCCACATTACAGAATTGTACGTTATCAAGGAATGCCATTGCAGTATAATTAGGCTCACAAAAGAATCCCTTTGTGTCCCAAAGAGCCCCTTTAAGTTATCAAAAATATGACAGATATGATTGTTATATATATTGAAGAAAATGTATCTACAAGAGAGGCTTATGTTGGAAGCTAGCCTCACTTGGCTGCCTCCCAGAAATACCAGCGTCAGGGAATCTGTGTAATGGGAGAGAACATTATATTCCTAGACACGTGTTGACTGTTGAGAGCTCTGTGGATGACTGGGAGTGTTGTTTTTGTAGGCACTGCCACAGTTTCTACAGAGTCCTGAGCCTATCACCACAGAAAAGCTGACAGGACTGAAACATGCCCTTAAAAGCTACGGCCAGCTGCGACTGGGGTGTGACATCTGTGATGAAGCCATCGATAGGCTGGGACACTTTATATTCATGTGAGTGCAGTTCCATCGATGTTATATTATAAATGATCATGAAAACACCTACTTGTTGTGAGCAGTTAGGTGTGATATCTAGATGGTAACATACTGCTCTAAAGACATGCTTGGATTAAGCATATTTTCGAGCAGCCAGCCTTGCGAGCTAGTTGGGTACACTACCCCTGGCAGATGTCCTGTGCAAACATGTCCATAGTTCACTGAATAAGTTGTACTTTGCTTGTTTGTCGTTGTCGTTGACTCCACTGGATGGTCATGATTGTAATCATGAGAACTTGTGCATTAATTGCAGCATGGCTGAATGTTTCCCAGAGAATTTGTGATATCGTTCATTACAGCAGGTCTGCCATGGAATAAAGTGTCAACTGCTGTGAGCAGTCACAGGGACTTACCTTATGTTACTTACCTTTTCATTTCACCTGTCTTCCCTTTTCCAGGGAATGCTCCCGGTTCGTTCTTGGCGCTGACTTCAACCAGCTGCCGGACGACGAAGGCGGCCCGAAGAGAACATTCACGACCGCCGTCAGCGCCACCTATCACCAGTTGAGCACATACACCATCGGTCACCTCTTCCTGGTGCTTCAGTATCTGATCATCAACAACTGGACACACCCCACAATGGCTGCCATGATGACTGGACAGGAAGTGGACAAAAACAGAGGTGTGTAGTGTGGGTGTTGGCTGAAGTGTCACAAAATCACACATTTTGTTTAGCATTAAAGGTGGTGCAGTCGCATATCATTATATAATGCAGATTCTGATAATGTGGTTGGCCGTGGGCCCAAATTTTTTGCATCCGCTGTGAAAATGGGTGCTATGGCTAACAATAACCCTGTAATAAATGTCACCTGTTTTGTGCATGAAGTTCTCATGTTTACCTTCCACAGGTGCATCTTGAAAGACCGTTGAGAAACGATCAATTTAACATACAACTGTGAAGCAGATCTGAATGAGATGCATTAATAATTGTTATTGTATTAGTATTTGTTATGTGAACAGTTGTTATGTTTACGGGTATTACTGGTATTTAACTATTGGTAGAGTACATGTAGATTCACGCATTTTGTTTTGCATTGACATCAGACATTGACATCTATTTCTCTTTTCCCAGTCTGCATTGGCTTCTGCAAACCAGCACCTTCGCTGGGTTGTAAATTGCAGGCCTGGCCTAAAATAAACATGTTTAGTGCAGCTAAATAGGAAAGATAAGTGTAATACTATGCTGAAATGGTATGGTAATAGTAAATCTTTGATTTTGCTAACTCTGCGAGAAACATATTTCACTGGTTCGCCAAAAATGTTAATTTGTAAACTGCGAATGAAATGGTGAATTGCAGTATCATTCGGCATTATTTAAAACTTATATGTACACATGTCCAAGCTCGATTATATTTATTTATTATTTCCGCAGCCTTGACATACCTCCGCAGCGGTGAATTCCCTGAACTACTTCGTCTGCGCATTAACATGTTACTCGAGAGTGGTTGTGAGGCATTCGCGCTCAACCTGTGCACGTGGTGCATGCGCAGTCCCATCTTCGCAGACGACGTGTTCATACATCGCATGCACCTCACTCTTCTGTGCACCAACAGTGACCAGGAAACCTTCCATGAACAGGTCAGTACATGTTGCATTGCTCGATTATTTGTGTATTGTCAAATGTAATGAAACAGAGATACTGTAATACAACCAGTACATACCCCCCTGGGTAGTCATAAATGAACAGAATAGTAAAAAGTCTGAAAGTGAGGTAATAATTGCTAAAACTGTATTAGTCATCAAATTGTAAGCATGTGTAGTAACTGCAGAGTGTATGGTAGTGGTAATAAAAAAATATTTTAAAAATGCCAACAGCAACCATAAATTTGTTATTTAAATAGTAGCAGATTATTTGCCAAGGAGCATAAACTGGAGGTCAAAAGATTCAGTTGGTTATAATGCCTGAATTTCTGTGATTGCTGTTTGAAATGATAAAGTTGATGAGACGTGGCCTAGACAGGTATTGTTTTGCTCGCATACAGAACAGACCTGTCCAAGATGACACCCAGTTTGTTGCACTTGTCATGTATGTCACATATGACCGTTATTCAGTGACGCTCTCCTGTTGGCAGTGTCGACGTGTTCCGTGTTGTCTCGCCGTGAAAATTCTACAGGACATCGAGGCGGATGATATCGCCTGTCATTCACCAACATTCCTTGTTCTCGCCACAACGTTCCTGGTGCAGGATTGGACCAAGTCACAGAGGACGTGCTGTACAGAGGTAAGCACTTAATGGATGTGGTTGTTAAAGAGAGGTGGGTGTTAAAAAGATGTGGCTGCTAAAGAGAGGTGGGTGTTAAAGGGAGGTGTGCATTAAAGAAGGTGGCCATTAAAGAGAGGTGGGTGTTAAAGAGAGGTGGATGTTAACCTGCGACCGGCCAGCGAAAATCCTTTGTTGCATACTGTTATAGTAAAAAGTATAACTCGGTAAATACATATCATAAAATTATGAATGAGGCGTCATTTTACTGCCAAATGAACTCTTTATCATAATAAAAATCTATAATTGAATATGGACCCCAGGTCAATTTTTTATGGGTGCATATTCTATCTGACATCGTTGGTAGTGTTGAAAAATAAACTGTATAGTTTCATATGAAATTTATTCCTGTGTGATTCTGATAATTGTTTGATGTTGTCTTGCTGGTAGTAAAATTAGCAGCTAACAGAACATGGCTTGATGCTACTACGATTAATTTGAATCTACACTGACAGAAGTCAGTTGTATTCCTAATCATCAAGTTACATCGGCAGTTACTAATACAGTGTTGTTTTATGTGCAGCATAGCTGCAGTTGTAAAAACGTGTCAGAATAAAAGCATACTAAGAACCTACTGTGTGGACTGATTGTTTAATTTGACACATGCTAGATTTCATTGGAGTGTTAGATGTCTGAAGAAGTGTCGGTTTCGTCATGCGTGACTTGGTTTGTTTCTTAAAGCTGCTGCTGGGGTTCTGGTTGACTGCACAGCATCACGCAGACGAAGACGAAGATGTGTTCCTTGCCAGTGTCTACCAGATGGTACAGATAGCGCCAAGTACATGGAAACTGGCGTCTCTCGTTGCTGCCATGGTAACCAAGGTATGTGTTCTAACCATCTGGGGTTATGCTAGCGTAGCGAAGCTGTAGCAGGTTGGCAGTTGTCCAAAGTCTTAACTGGATGCTCATGAAGGACATGAGCATATCATGTATGGTCAACACATACAACTCATCGCAGTGTTATTCTGTTAACTGAGAGTTCTATCAGCGAGGACTGCGAGGTGCTACCGATGTGTTAATATGTCGTTCAGTAAAGGGACCCTAATCTCAGTCAGATACCAACCGTCCCTTAGCATCATCCTTGCACACCAGGGGTGGCCGTGGCCAAGGCCCGTCAGCTATGTGAACAAGACCCGTAGCTGATAGGCTGAAACGTCGCACTCCAAAACAACAACATTTTGCTCCAAAGTAAGTCAAATCATACAATAAACCATTCTTGGAGCCGTGAACAATACATTCAATAATGTCTGTGTCATTAGAATATGTGTCCAGAGAACACCAACAAACCATACATGCATTATTGTACAGTTTATTAATTATGTTGGTTTTGATATTTTCAAAACTCTTACTGATGCTCTTCCCTTTATCAGAGCATTTGGATTTGTCAAGCGCATGTATGTAATGTGTACAATTTTACTCTTCTTGTAACATTCAGTAACAACATGCTACAAGCAACATTTTATGCCCCTTCTGTTTCCTATCACACTGTCTGGTGGTTGCAGTTTGGTCTCCAATTCCGTGAGTTCTGTTCCGACATCTGTCTGAGCGCGCTCAAGGATGACCGACACATCTTCGACATGGCACGTCTGTACCGACATGACGAGGAGGAAGCTGCCAATGCCGCTGACCGCATGGGGGAGATCTGCAGGACAATCTCTGACCTCTACATCGATCACAGCCAGATGTACATGGTAAGTCATGTTACATATGTCGCACCTAGATGGATATGGTAATTCACGTTACATCAGTCCCAGCCAGATGTACATGGTAAGTCATGTTACATCAATTGCAGCCAGATGTAAAAGGTAGGTCGTTATGTAAGTTGCATCCAGATGGACACAATAAGTCATGTTGCATATGTAGCACCTAGATGGATGTGGTAAGTCATGTTACATCAGTCGCAGCCAGATGTACATGGTAAGTCATGTTATGTCAGTCAAAGTCAGATGTGCATGATAAGTTATGTTACAGTAATCTCGGTCAGATGTACATTGTTATATCCCATTCACAATATAGCCACATGTAAATGGTAGGTCATGTTACATTGATTACAGCCAGCTATATACATATGATATGTAGGAGGTCATGTTACACCAGATGGTCATGTTATAATTGTATATGTGGTAAGTCATTTAATATCAGTTGCAGCCTGACATTCTTCGTAGGTAGGACATGTTACATAAATCACTCGCAGATTAAATTATATTGCGGTAGCTTTATTATTACTGTGGTACCACTGTCATGAATACCCCGGAAAAGCAATCGCAGACATTAATTTACATACAGAGCAATCGCAAGGCTTTGGAGGCATGCATTTGATATGACATCATGAAGAGATTGACCTGTTTTGTCTTTTCAGGCGTGTCTCATGACTGAGTTTTATCTCGACCCGAAGGAAGAGTTCTTCTTCAAGATGCAGCGCCACATGAGCGAGCAGACAGAGACTATCTGTGTGAAGGCGATAGCACCGCTCGACTTCCCAGACGAGTTGTATGCAGAGCTGTTTGACAAGGTTCAAACGCTGCGACCCGGAGTCTTCACGGTCGACCTGACATGGTCGAAACTCAAAGAACTCTGTGTGACACACCTCAGTGAAGTTGGGTATCTGTACGATGCCAAGACAAATGTGTTCCACGCAATCCCACCACATCCGGCGCGCTGTCCGAGGAAAAAGAAAAAACGTTCCAGTTCGGAGAAACGCTCACGTACAAAACTGGAGAGTTCGTCCGGCGTGGCAAAGACTATGCCGTGCAAAGTGGAATACATTTCAAAGGAACTGGTGTCATCCAATGGGGAAAGGCTACGCACATTAGCAATCAGTGATGGAGTGGACGATACTGGCCAGTGTCCAGCGACTGGTCAAGACATAGTAAAAGAGCCAGACCGGATTGTGTCAGACGATAGCAAAGTTGCAACACGTCTAGTTGAATCAGATATTGATAAAGTTGCCTCTGTGCCCAGTTGCCTGTCTTTGAACGGTGCTGGTGCAAAAGAGTCTGTCAAACTAGAATCTAGTCGAACTGGAAACTGTAGAAGTGGTGATGTTTCTCATGTTAGCGTAGATAAGATAGTTGTAGAGACGACCAATGCATTGAACAAGGCTCAGCATGTTGCTTGTATGGATGTGCCCACAAGAGACAATCCATCCGTAATTAGTGACCCAAGCTGTAACTCTGGTGACGCCACAAGGAAAAATATCCCATCAGAAGAAGGGATTGGGACAGACGATCTGCGTCGGGTGAACGTGGACAGTGCAGGCTACCAAGTCACTGGTGATGTCACCAGCAAGACAGCTGCATGCAATGAGTTCGCTGCGAAAACTGACTCTGTAGGCAGTAAGCCTTGCGAACAGCATACCACAGAAAAAAAACCAAAGACTAAGACAAAGGCAGCGTTGGTGAAATTGCTTCGTAAGCGGACTGTCCATGGAGCAGTAGTTCACACTGATTCTAGTAGGCAACTTCTGCAGGATGTGGAACCGGCACACGCAAGCAGCACCAACATGCATCGGCTTTCACTGTTTGCCAAAGTGGCAGGCGAACTTTCACCGGAGTCAAACAGTCAGCGTGACCAAACTAGTCATTTGAACAAAGAGGAAACGTTTGGTTCCGGTTCACTGAAGCGCAGTGACGCTTCTGTATCTCCCGAAAGACCAGCGGAGACAAAACAATGTCGAGAGACATCGGCTAGTGCGCCTAAACAGCCAACAATTTCAGGTACTCCGAAAGGAACCGATCCGGAGTCTGATCTCGAGAGCATCCTTCATATGTGCATAATCAACGCACTGTCAGCGACTGAGAGTAAAGCGTCATCTGGAAGCTACAAATCACCTGACGACACCAATGCGGCACCTACAGTAGACAATGACAAATTGAGCAATGACAGTGGGCAAAAATCATCACAATCACACACGGTCGGTGAGCAGGAACCGGTCAAGAACATCGAAAATTCAGAAATTCATTCAGAAATACCAACGTTTGTGGAGGCGATGTCGGTTGATAACTGTGAAGTAGTGTCGAAGCCTTCACTGCCAAAAGTCAATCCTGATTCGTCTTTGCAGTGCAGTTTAGACTCGGCCACAGTGATGCGAATGGACAATGGGAATGTACCATGCAGTGCAATTGGCGATCACAAAAGGGTCACAGATCCGTGTGAAGATCATCAATACGTCACACGAATTGCACCAGCGCGGCCAGGTGATACACAGAAACGTGGTGACGATGCTGCCAAAGGTACGAACACCACAGATGACGGACATAAGCCCGCATTGAAACGTGAACTCGCAAGTTGCACGGCGACCCTCATCGCCAACGGTCACCTGACCACGCTGCCGAGACGAACCGCGAAAGACTGCCAGATGTCGGACGAAGGCGACAGCAGCACGGACGACGGCGGTTGCGTGATGTTCAAATGCCGCTTCTGCAGGCGAAGATTCGAGTCGCTGTCGCGGCGGCGCCAGCACCAGGAGTGGGTGTGCTCAATGCGGGCCGACCTCGTCAAGTCGGGGCCCGGCGAGTACGTGTGTCTCGTATGCGGCGCCAGCTTCAAGAAGAAGCCTGGATTGAACCGCCACGTGTCCCGCATGCACCCGGAGGCCATCAGCAGCGACGACCAGACCGTCGCTGCCAAGCAGAAGCTCGCCAAAGTCAACGGCATCAAGGCGGTGAGGGTGAAGAAAACCAAAATCCGCGCCACCAAAGGAGTGTTTGGTGGATTTGGCAACAAGGTTAACCCGCAATTCACCGCGAAACGGGAGCGACAGCGAACGGATTCCGCGAGACTTATTGGTGGTGACGCCAGCAATATGGGAGACGGATATGACGGTTCGACCGACATGTCAACGTACGAGGACGACAACGATGCGGGCGCGGAGGACACGAGCGTGGATTCGACCAAGATGGCGGTGCGGGGACGAGCGAAGCCCACGCCCCGTTCTGTCGTCAACGGCAGCCACGTCAATGTGAAGATGGCGGAGGACTATCACCTCAGTCAGTGCACGGTTCGTCTGTCGCGGCTCAGCGCGGACGCCATCGCGACATACCAGAAGGAGGACGCCACGAAGCCGTGCGACCTGGACGACCAGCCGACACTGTGTGACCTGTGCGGGGTTCACTGTCTGGACGTAGGCATGCTCGAGGATCACATCCTTGACGAACACCAGCTCACGGTTGTCCTCAGTCACGCCCCGGTGCCACAGAACGAGGTGTTCCTCTGTGAGTTTTGCGGCGACGCCTTCGTGAGGCCGTCTCGGCTCCGTACGCACATGATGAACGTGCACGGGAGCGCGACCGGGACGACGGACGCGATGCATCCTGGGAAAGTGACTGAAATCCGCGCGAGCGAGCTGTTCGTAAAAAGAATCAGCGAGCTGCTGAAGACGGCTACGAAACCGGAAGAATTCATCGAGCACATAGCAGCAACAGTTGACAAAGTGAAGAGTGACACTGGGATTGGCGCACCACTGCCAGGTGTTAAAAATGTTCACATGGGCATTGTCCGTGTTAGAGACGTGGTTACTGGAAATGGTGTTCCAGACCAGACAACAGGCGGCTCACAACTCAACAATCAGGACTTGCACGCGACGATGGCGGTGAGCGAAGCCAGTGTTTCTGTAGAAAACAGGCAGGTTATGCCACAATCGAACGCTGTCCACATTTGCAACATTACGAACAAACAAGACATTCCACAGCTGTCCAATGTGACCAACTCGTTGCAAAAGCCCCGAACAGCAAGTCCTCTCGCTGCAAAGAAACCGGAAGTGATCGAGGTGTCGACGACAGTTCGTGTGTCCAAGCCGACCGGTGTTCGCCGTGACTTCGCGCAAAAGATACGCATCGTCGACGTTCGTAAATTCCAGTGCAGCGCATGCATGGCGGAATTTGGCACGCGCGCAGCGTTCGAACACCACAGAAACGAGGCGTGTCTCACCGTCACACCCACGGCCGTTGTCTCGCAGAGGTTCATTTGTCGATTTTGTGGTTTCGCGTGCGCCACCATATCGCGTTGTCATGAACACGTGAACCACAGCCACGGAGGTGACACGATGCCACCCAGTGAACCAGTGGTTGACAAAACCGTCGGTTTGTTTGTACCGACGAGCAACGTACTGTCAGCCACTGCTGTGCGACCGCCACAAAGCTACAAGATACACCCGAAAGGAACCATACTGCGGTATGGTGCCGGTGTAGACGCGTCGCATAGCAACGGCGACGTGGCCCACGTCACGAAAAAACCCAAGAAGAAAGACGGCTCCTCGCTGAAGACGTGCGCGCAATATCACGGCACCAGCATGTTTGTCGTGAAGGCGTTCGCGTGCAGCTCCTGCAACCACATGTTGAAAGTACCGCTCACACCGGGGGAGCCACGCCAGTGCACGGCGTGCAGGAGCCGCGCGCCGCTCGAGACGGTGAAGCTCTACCAGTGCATGTACTGCGAGCAGACGTTCCCGACGAAGCAGGCGTGTCGCACCCACGAGATCTCGAAGTGCTTGAAAGGCGCAGTACTCCAGGAACTGCCGCACGGACTCTACACGTGCAAGTCGTGCAAGAGGTCATACTCGAGGAAGCAGGATCTCACGCGGCACCTGAAGAGCCACGGGCCAAACAGTCAAGGTGAGGCAGAGTTGATTTCCGAGCAGACATCGGGGACAAGCCAGCTTGAGAACGCCGACAACGTTGGGATTGCGACAAACGTGACGTCATCTGTGCAGCAGCATGCGACACCTGCGCTGACGCATGAACCGGGCCGACATCAGTGTCCAACGTGCTCGTTGATATTCACGGCGGCGACTCCGCTGAAGTTACACATACTCAACGAACATGGCTATGGGCGAGCCAACTCGCACAAGACACAGATGAGGAAGAAGACCGGCACACACCGGAACAAGCCGTTGCAGTTCAGCGTCATTAGCAAAGCAGACGTTTTGTCCGACACACGTCAGGCTGATTGTGGAGACATCGAACAGATTAACAGTGACTTGCATTCGGTCGTCCAGGTGTCCGTACACAGCGCACAGAACGAGAGTGTAAATTCTTCGCAGGGATCAAATATCGTGTCGCAGCCGTCGCTGCCCGTGATGCTCACCACTAAGAACGTTGGTGTGCTCACGAACGGGTGTAACACCCGCGGCGCGCCTGCGACAGGCTCGCTTCCTAGTCCGACGGTGTGGCACGGTTCAGCCGTTTCTTCTGGTATTGCAGCAAGTTCAACCTCTATGCAATCGAACCGCGTGTCGCTGCCGAGTATTTCACGCCACGATGAACCTCTGAGCGAGATGGCAACGCCGCAAGCATCGGCCGAGGACAGTGTTCAGTTGCTATTGGATACACTTCCATCGATTGAATGCATGAATGTCGCCGGTAATGCTGGAGACGATTCTACCGAAAAAGGACTCGACGAACTTCCTACATGCATATTAGCACAACTAGCGGATATGCTGTCTGAGCAGAAAGAATTTGGTTTGACTAGCACGGTTGCAAGCACGCAGTCAAGTCGCCAAGTGTTCATTCCCAATACTACACCTGTTACAGATAGCCGTGGAAGTCAACAGATCGTCGAGGAATCTCACAGATGGCCCACTTGTGGACAGGCAACAATTGCAGAATCACTTCAGATTGGGGACAGTCGCCATGAACACGTCGGTAGTAATGACGTTGTTTCTAGTGAGAGTGCACCCCTGCCAACTGTGGAGCAAACCCTTGCTGACGTCAGCCTGTCGATGAATGCATGGGGCGAAGGTGTACGTGTTGGTGGTGAAATCACTGGAACACATTCTGAACAGCAAGATTCATGTAATCAAGTGTTTGCGTCCACGGTGACAACACGAGGACCCGATGGAGTGACATGTCAAGGTAACGAAGCTGTCTCACTGATGGGAAATGACGTTTCTGGGGACTCCGGGCATTATCAAGACCGCACACATCCGGGTTACTTTCCTGGAATTGAACACGAGAACGCCATTGAACGGGGCGGTTGCGGTCGTCGTGCGGAACGTATATCTGTGGAGACACCGAGACACAGTGGCGACAAACCCGTGTTGTTTGGTCTCGACTTCAGTAGAACCATCTACGTGAAGTTGGTGCCAAGAAAGAAACCTACGCCCGGCGATGCTGATGAGTCGAAAGTACCACAAGCAGTGGACGGCCGTGTGCTTACTGCTGATGGAAGTGGGGATACTGACCAAAGTGTTGTGGGGCAGCCCAAGTCGCTGTTGTCGGACGATACCATTCCACCTTCGTTGGAGGCCTACAAGACGACTGTGGAACAAGACACTCGTCACGACAGGGATACCCGTCAAACGTGGGGTAGTCTTACGTCTTCTGACGTATCTCCAACACCAGACCATGACAGGGAGGCAGATGAGCACGGCAATGTCAGGACTGGAGAAGGCGCCAATGAAACTGCCTCTAGGGAAATGAGTTCAGCAGCAAATGCGTTAATATCGATGACAATTGGCAAAGGCGATTCAGCAGCTAATGGAGACACTCCTCACATTCCGAACATGCAGACTGAGAGTGATAGCACATTGATGTATAGTCGCAATGACGTAGGTCAGACGTTGAATGCTGTATACCTGATAGGTGCACCGTCAGATCCTGCAGTCAGCAGTGAGACAGACCGCACATCAAGTTGTGTAACAAACACGTTACCAGATGACGCGGTGTGTTCTGTAGAAGCAGTTGTACCAGATGACGAGGCCTCTACTTCAACATCTGTTGTGCCAAATGATGTGGTCCATACAGCGGTACCTCTCGTGCCAGATTACGAGTACTATGCCACAACACACGTTGCGGCAAACAACGAGGATGGTGCTGCAGTGTCGGTTGTGCCAGATCATGCCACGTGTACTGGAATACCAGGTGTGCAAAATGAAGTGGTCTTTACCAAAGCACCTGTTGTATCAGACAACTGGGTCTATGCTACAGCAACTGTTGTACCGAATGATGTGGCTTATTCTGAAGCACATGTTGTACCAGATAACTTGGTCTATACTGCAGCACCTATTGTGTCCGATGTGGCATATGTGCCCACACATGTGAGTGGTGAGCAGGATACTCTGCCATTTGACTTGGCTGTACAAGAAATTGCCAACACTCTTGATCGGATAGGGTCCAACAACGAAGAGATCACTGAAGACAGTCATATCGTTTTCAATGGGGAAGCTTTTCAGGCAGGAATTACTGATGTCGTCATTGAAGAAGTTGTGGAGAACAGCGTGCTTGGCGGGATTGTGCCCAGCAGTGATGGGCTGGATCATGCAGAACCGTGTATAGAAGATGGGACTGACAAGGTTGGTCTGCCTGCGGCCAGTGGTGATGGCTCCGATGGTCAGGCTTGTCTACAAAGCAGAACAAGTGATCATGTCAAGTGTGCGTCTACAGGTAGTGACAGTTCTGACTGGGACGCTGCCGAAGATAACGCCCTGGGCGAAAGTGGTTGTGACGAGAATGTCTCGGCGACAAGCCAGTGTGACATGTTGGATAACAAATTAACGGGACCTGACAGAGAGACCCAAACAGATGATCCAGTGGTTTCCGAGGACGCAAGAAACAGCAGCTTTCTCCGTGACATCCAAGAAGGTGCGACACACAACACAGAAGAATTACAGTGTAATTCCGAAACCGAAATAATCAAAGACGTGGAATATAATACACAGGAACAGACGGATGGGTGTGAAAAGGTTACGACTGTGCCAACCGAAAATATATGTCCTGAAATGAAAACAATTGGACTCGGCGATGAGGTGAATGGTAATGGAAGTGCGTCACTGGTTACTGAGTCGGCGGGTGATTACGACACAGACAACGATAAAGGTGACGTGCTCTGCCCTGCGGACGATCTAGCGAAAGTGGTGCCCGATGACGCGAGTAGTATATCGCATGTGAGGCAAACCTTTCCTGAAGGAGACGTGAATGACATATGTCTAAATATGACAGGTGGAATGGAAGGGCACACAACATGTAATGGGGAGGATTGTGTTGGGGTGACAGATGTCACAACACAAGTGAAACAGCTTGGCAATGACACAGTGTCAACGTCGACAGCTGAAGAACAAAGCGTGTTAGATGTCGGTGAAGCTAAAGCCACATTTCTGAAGGAAACGGTCGACCAGGACGAATTGGTAGCTGCAGAAGGGAGCACGTTGGCCTCCGGTGAGGATGAATCCATAGTTCCCGAACAAAGCACGTCCGCTATTGATAAAGATGAATATGTAGCTATGGGGCAGAGGAAACCAACTGCTGACGAGGAAGAACTCGTAGCTGTGACTGAAACCAAGACAGTATCTTCGTTGGCAAAACCTGAAACAGAAAACACAGTTGTTGTTTTACCAAAAGCATTGGAGAGTGAACTAGAAGAAGCGGTATGTGTTGACAGTAAAACACCAACGGCGGTAGTTAACACTACTAATCTGGAGGAGAGTGGATCAATAGCTGAAGACGTGTGTGTGGCAGTAGATGACGAAGTACTGTGTATTGATATGCCCGACATTCACATAGTTGAGGCAGAACTTTATGCTGGGCTGAAACAAGCAACTGAAAAGCTTAGTGCTTGCAGCGAGCCGCAACGTGATCGTAACCAAGCGACAGAGATCAGTGTAAAGTGCGCATCAGCCGAGGTCAAAACTAACCGCGATGCGGCAACATCAAATAACGACGAAGAAATACCACGTATCAGTACTGTCAAACCCGAAGAGTCTATTAAAACTGAGGATGCAACAATAGAATCGAGTCCGACGCGGCCAAGCAAGCTGGTCGGCAAAACGACGGAGGGGCAAACTGGTTCGAGGCAGCGCAAAGGTGTGCTCGCAGCGCAGAGGAAGTACAGGTGCGAACACTGTACGCCATGCTTGTCGTTCTCCCGTCGCTACAGTTTCCAGCTGCATCAGAAGATCGTGCACAACATCAGGTCTGACGGCGGCGAGCAGCGGATGCCGAAGGAGAGTCTCGTCTGTCCGATCTGTCACGGCGCGCCCGAGTTCAACGAGGTACTCGGTCTGCAGTGCCACATGAAGTGGTTGCACGGCGTCAACAACTTCAGTCTTGCGCGCCCTGTTCCGCAGACAGTCGTCGGTGATCACAGCGATGGTGTTTCCGACGACGAAGGAGACAATGTACACGTGAACGAAGGCATCGCCGATGAGTGCTGGATTGACGATGGTAAAATAGAAGAGGATGTCAGTGATGACGTGAAAACGGTAGAGGGAAACGTTATGCTAGAGGTAGAGCAAACGGTGGATGGTGTGACGGACGTTACAGGAGAAAGTACTGTAGTTAGTGATTGCGAAACTTTGCGGCTGCATCGTAATGAGAGTGAAAACGACAACAAAACAGTCGTGGGCTTCAACAAAACTGACAACGATGATACCATAGTCGACCACCACAATGAGACTGACAGCAAAGAACGTGTCGACCACAACGAAAGTTATGATTCTACCACAGCTCCATCTGATGAGAGCGAGGGAGTGGTCAGTCACAAAGATGTTGACGGTTCAACCGCAGTTACAAGTGATGATAGCAAAGGAGTGGTTGACGACAAGGAGATTGAAGATTCGGCCGCAGACACAAGTGACTGTCTCGGTAGCACGACGGACAGTGAAGTGCAACGGACACACGAATCGACAATGAGGAAGCGAAAGGGCAGTAGATGGACGAGAACGAAAAGTTCATCTTCACTCCAGCGGACGCCAGGTAGAAGGCGCGGGAAGCAGAGAACAGTATCTTGCAGTCCAACGTACCGTCACTCTGAATCAGACGCGAGCACTGACGACTCGCGGAAGTTGGTCCGCGCTGGTGGACTGCGAACCCGTAGTGGTGTTGTGCTGCCAGAAATACTTCCGCCCAGTAGACTGGTGAAAGTGAGCGTGGAACAGCCGACGGCCACGGATGATGTTCGCTCGGAGTCTCTGTCGCCCTCTCTGTCGCCCGTCAGGCCGCGGCGAGGGAGACCCCCGGGGGTAGGAAAACGCCGCAGTGCGGCAAGCGAGGTTTCGTGCCGCGGCGGTTTGCGCACACGAAGTGGTGTCGTACTCTCGGAGATTATTCCGCCTTCCCGACCCGATGTGGCGTCGCCGAAGAATGTAGTAAAGACCAAGGCGCGGGTTGGAGCTTCAGCAGGCGCCGATCACACGAAGCCAACTGCCGGGAAGAGGTATATGAACAAAGTGCCTCCTAAAGGAACGGGCGGAGGGCTGAGGACGCGGAGTGGGGTTGTGCTACCAGAACGAATTCCCCCGCCTCGGTGTGTTATCGCGAAACCAGGCCTACCGTCACCGACTGCAGACGTTGCATCCACTGACGGCGCATTGCCACGTGACAGCGCAGTGCCATCTGTCGATACAGATGTGCGGCCGGAACACAGTTCATTTGGCAATGGCGAAACCGAAAAACCTGTTGATGAATGCCAACCTCAGCATAGTATGCCTCCAACAGAGACAACTGTTGCCGTAGAGAATGTTGTCACATCGGATTCTTGTGACGCTGAACAGTTTCCGGCTATAGCTGTCCCAAACGATAGCGCTGTTTTGCCGTGCAATGCACCGCAGATGGATGACGTAGTCTCGACGACTGCCGAACCACCAGCGGACAAACAAGATCATCCAGCAAACAGTAATGTGCTGCCTGACGACACAACCCCTGTGTGGGAACAAGAGGAACACCCGACAGTCATAGCCATGTCGCAGGACGAGGTAATCCTTGTGGAGCCGTACATTGTGACTCCATCACCTCCAGCCCCCGATTCGACCACGGCCACAGTCGTCGCCGTAGTGCCTGGACATGTACATTCTAATGGCGGAACTGGCACGTGTGCAACCAAAACAAAGTGCCGACGAACAAACCGTCACAGCGTACATTCCATTGATGATCTGGCAGTACGAGGTGACGCGGAAAGAGACGTTCCTGCGCGAAAAAGACGACCACACGCTGGTGTTAACGACAGTCCTTCAAAATCGAGTCTGGTTCATGGACAAATGAAACCGCCACACGCTAACAAGACTTCCAGTGGACACGCTGCGCTCAGTCAACCGACCATGGATATTGGGGAAATGAAATCGTCTGTTTCACCGGATGATTCGGTGACACAAACCCATACCAACGATACGATAGTAGTTATTTCGGTTTCCGCTAACGACACACAACCGGCGGAGTGCGGGTCTTCAGTCTCTCATAAACGAAGCAGCCCCGATCGGTTGTATGCTGCAGCGGCTCCCGTCGAGCCTCCGCAGAAGATGCCCCACCCGGTGACCGGGTTCCTGTGCGAGTGTCAGCTGTGTGGGGAGCAGTACACGAGACGCTACCACCTGGAGCGACACATGAGCCGCATACACAAGAAGAAGTCGACGGCCTGGCCCTGGCGACAGCTCGGCGACGAGACGCACACGATCATCGCGACGAAGCTGCTGTGGCGCTGCAGCGAGTGCGGCAGGATGTTCGTGATGGCGCGTGCGTGGCGCACGCACATGGCGACCAAGCACCACGTCCACGCCGAACCCGTCAAACTGGACTCCGACGTAGCGGTGGAGAACGCGAAATCTACCTACGACGTGGACTGCGTTAAACCGGACTGTGACACAGCAGACCTGAAACCAGCCAGCCGCGTATTTACCGACGTGCGCGAAAGTGATACTGACGCGATATGTTCAGTGGACGATGTTGCGAACAGCAACATGAACAAGTGCGACGACTCGTCTGAAGTCGGAAAACCTGCCGCCGATGCGACACACCCGGACAGCCGTGATACGACTAAGGACGCACACGCGGCCGAAGATGAAAAACCGTTAGCGTTAAGCACCCAGGTGCCGCAGTCTAGCTTCGACAGGTGGTTGAAAGTGGACGCGAGGTCTCCATGGCTTACAGGCGACCGCCGCCCTGTACCCAACAGCTCGCTGCCGTGGCTATCGGAGAATCCACCGACGCCGCAGCATGTCGTGTACGTCGGTAAGCGATCAAAACAAATGTCCGGCTTGGTCGTAAAATCCACTACTGACGAAGCAAATTCGCAGGTATCGCAGCCGGTAAATGACGGCATCTCGCAATCTCGCGAACATTCCATTGAAAGTTTAACTGCCGCAAAGAAGGACAAATCAACCGTGAAAACATATTCGAAGGAAAGGCGCGCAGGCGTGTTGCTTTCCCATCAGAATATTCGACAACCTGAACGAATATGTCGCGTAAGACGATCATCGGAAACGCTATCGTTGCCTTCAGATACTTGCCCAGCTGAAGTCGGGATTGGCAGAAGCTCTTCTGACTTCACAAGCCATGAAACAAAATCACCAGCCAGACTGTTATCCGAATTGCATGAGAAGAAAGCAAAATCTCCAACTAGACCACTGTCTGAATCACATAAGGAAACAAAACCTCCAACCAGACGACGCAGCCAAACACATGAAAAGGAGGCAGAATCTCCAACCAGACAAGTACCCGAAACACACGAGAAGAAAAAGTCTCCAACCAGGCGATTGTCCGAATCGCAAGATTTATCTTTGAGTACTATCACTGCAAAATTAGCATCTCAGCGAAAGCATTCGACGGAGCAACGTTTGAGCCGTACCAAATCACCGCAAACATTGGCCAAGTGTAAAACTTCAAAAATATCTTTATTGCCATGCGATGCTGACCAACGGTCGGACCACACCAGTACGCTTTCTCACAGTTCTGCGTGCGAAATGAAACCTCGAAAGCGGCATCTCTCGGAGTCTTGTGTTTCGACGTTGTCGTCTGTTGACGCAACGAAACTGCGACGTGAAAGTCGTCAACCGAAGCAAACATCTGTAAAATCTGATCATGGAGAAGCGAAGGTCGACCACAAACATGCCGCAGACGGACGGGATGTCTCTGCGGATGCCGATGTTAAATCCGTCGCCCCGTCCTCTTCACACACGCCGGGAACGAGCGTGTCAGCTGCGCCACAGATCGGTTCGTTAAATAAATCGGTGTGTCCTCGCAGGCGCGTGTCGGCGATCGTTGCGACGTCGCAGAAAGTGAAACGCGTGTCTTTTGGGGAAGCGCTGCAGAGTGCGTCTCCCCGCCGTACCAGATCTATCCACAAAATAAACGCGCCGCAGCACAAACACATGTCGAAAGCACCCGAGCCGTTGAAAACAGTTCTGCCGAATACCTCGTCAGATGACAAACACGCAAAAGGTCGCACGATGTTGCCCGTCCAGAATAGACATTCAACGGATGCTGGGTCTAACAAAAACGCTGCCGTGAACAAGCTATCACCACAGAAGCGGGTTCGCAAGTCAACGTCGCGACACGGTGTTTTGAGCGCTCACAGTTCGTCGGACAAAAGTTGCAGTTCGCCCGCCAAGTCAACGACACGAACGAAAAGCTCCTCCAAGCCGCCGACAGCATCGTCGATCAAATCGTCGGAATCACATGAACACTACACGACTAGTAACACAACTGATGAGAGTAGAAATCTCCTGACCTGTGGCGAAACTTCGGGATTCCCGAATGCATCGCACGGTGTTGTGCGAGAAAAGACACATTTGGTGGCGTCGACGACGTCACATCCGGACAAAGTACTTCGTAGTGAGAGCAATACGCAACGTGGAAACTCGTCGAAACGTGATGGTCGCGGTAGCCGAGATTCGTCACATATGGTGAAAAGAAAAGAGACAAAACTGTCGCATCTCAAGCGCACAGCATCCGAGCACGCCGGCAGTTTAAATCGAACTTCGGTTGTGCCACAGAGCGCAAGTGTGAAATCAGCTAAGCGTGACCTAACTACATCGAAAGCGTCTGCGCCGCCGATGGACTCTCGAACATGCAATGACGAAGTGTGCAAAACTGTATCGCAGCACAGTAGTGCCAAAAACAATGATGGCGATGCGAAAGAAAAGACGCGATCGAACAAGACCGAGCCGGCTGTCGGCGGCAGAATGTCGAAGCGTCGTCGGACACATCCGGACCTCTTCGGTGTGCCACTGAATTCTAGTTACATCACTTAGGCATAGTAATGTAAACTACAGCATGTGCGTGCGCTTAATTTGAACGATATAAGAACAGTGTTGTACGGGGAAATCACCCGTTACAATGTCTCATTTTAGTACTGATGTTTGCGCACGCGCAGCCGGTAATATTTCAGACCGGATTATATTCCATGTGTTGATTATAAATAATTATATCGATCTTTACAGTTATTAGTGTAAATACACTTTGTTTATCCGTGAGAAATATGTGTCTGACGTATGTGTAACCTTTTGAAGGTATAATGTGTTTGTACTAAGTCATGAGAAGCGCCGATTTAGACAATTTTCTGACAAGATCGTAATGGAGGCCAGTCATTGCTGATTTCAAGCAGGTACGTGGATAGTTGATGTTCCGTTTACAGGAGGCGAACGTCGTTGAAACTTGTTTTAGCGTTAGAATAATTTTCGCAACTCAACGGTAATTCATAATTCGTACCCTGAGTATAATGTGGATTTAGCATGATAGCGATATGAATATGCCGTCCTGTGTAGAACTGCCGTCATTTAGTTAATTGTTCTTCACATGCCATTTTGGAGAAGGTGTTTTGTTTACCCATTATTAGTGCTATGCAATTGTACTGTACGTGTGCATTTTATAGCATCGTGGAATCATTCTTCTGTTGTACCGCTCGCCATGTGATCTGTGTACTTCGGCTTATACTTAATTATGCTATGAAAGTTTAAGCGGGTTATATTAAAACACGAAACTAATCTGGCGCCAGGAAAGGTTCGCGCTCACTTCAGTTGAAATGTTGGCTCAAAGTCACAGATCGGTTGTTGCTTATTCTGCCTCTGTTAACTTTGTTGTTAGCGGTAGTCCCACTGCTAGTTGCAGTCGTTTTCTTTGGTGTCTGCATTCCGGTATTGTGTCGTTTAGCGAGTGTCAGATTTTGCAATAACAGCTGTCATTACGCTACGAAATGTGTTGTTCGTTTGCTGTGTAGAAACAATTCAGTATTTCTAGCTGAAAATAATTGCCACAGACACGTGACAGGTGTATTCAGTTAGCAACAGAAAAAGCCCTAATGGAAAAGGCGGAAGTAGAAGCGCGCGCACTGCTTATTAGTCGCACCCCCAGAGTTAATGTAGCATGCATATTATAAACATGCATTAATAGGATGTTTATCATTGGTAACTTAAGATAATACAGCTATGTATCCGTAGTAAATGTGAAATCCGCGAATGCAATCTTACCTGGAATTGTTTTAACTAAGGTAACAAAAACAAGTGAATTACATATTATGGGCGCGTCGAGAAAATAAATGGTAGACTATATTTATTTAGATTTCTGGTAGTATCCATTATATAAGCCGAAAAGGAACTGAATACCGGACACTCAGTATATCTCGTCAGCGTGCTAGACTGCATCTGGAAGAACCGTACTCGAATAAGAGACTGCGACTGATGGGTACAGTTTACGACACTCCCGTAAAGTGCATCTGGTCATAGGGTAAATATGACACCTGCCGTGAAATTGCCCCTCCCCACGATGTTTGTGTAGAGGCCCAACTGGGGACTCTAATATTTGTAATGGTAAGTGGGGACTTATAGAATATAAGAGTTAGCCAGCTTGATTTTAACCACATGGTGGTTTATCTGATAAATAGTGCGTACCATCAGTGCATTATTGATTTGAGTTAAATTAAGCCCCTTAAAAGTGATTTAAAATGCGTCTCTGAAGATCGCAACTGGGGACCTCGTGTCACACACGCACACTGTAACTGGGGACTTAGTCTGGACGTCAGCCAGTGAAGCGTGCATTACGGTCTGCACGATGATTTTTGTGACCTCCTAACCCTCTAAGGTGCCATACTGGCACCCTTAAAACTATTAATATGCAAATTAGTTTACGCCATTGAAATGTATAGGAGCCTAATACTTTCCTCAATATCTCGAATTTGTGAACTCGCTTATGGGAACGATCGTGATTAATATAATCAAAACACAACATTTGGAACAGTTACACCTTAGCACCGTACAATTTTAGAGAGGGGGCTGCCCAACTTTAAAGGTCAAGGTCAGGTCAAACATTAACAATGTTATAATTTCTTTTCTAACAGTTGTTCAATATCTCGAGATTTACATATTTGTATAAGCTTTCAAAGACTTTATATAGCGAAACACGTTTGTCCATAGGATTGTTTACTAATTTGTATAAAATCCAAAATGGCCGCTATTAAAAAAAACGTAGATATATATATTTATAATACCTTTTAACTCAAATCACACACACACACACACACACACACACACACACACACCAGTATTTAAGTTTGGCAGGAGTAATATAGTAGATTGTCAGCTTTATAACTGTATTGTTGGCTGTTTTACCTATTTCTATATTTATAAAATTATATATAATATACTATTATTATATTACACGGATTCGATGCAATGTGTACAGGGTGAGGTTCTTGTATTAACCTGTTTACGTTCATGCAAAATAGAAAAGCCAAAAAGGCACAGACCGCACTATGCTATAGGGCCTGCAAGTGGGTCACGATACATGGCGTGACTCCGCGCGACTGGAGCTTATTGGGGACTAAGCGAGACTAATTGGGGACTGGACACAAGAATAATATTCTAACGATGGATGACAGTTGTTGCTTCCGACTGATGAATACTAGGAAAATCAGTTCATAAATATCTTGTGTTATACGTTTCTTATCTTAAATGTCCGATTTAATATTGAGTTTACCACACTATCATAGACACATAGCGATTTACGTAGTGCAGATAATCGACACGATGCTAAGTTGTATATGTGTCTTTTACGGGAGTTGCGTTTTTCATTGCTGTACGTTGTGGTTTCGATAAGCACTTATATCTGACAAGTTGTCTAAATGCACAGAATCATATCACATGTACACGTTTGGCCCAAACAGGTTGTACTGCGCGAAAACTGGCACTCTTCATTATTAGTCAATATACTTGCCGTTATTGCCATGGTAACCACCATAATAATCGATTAAAATTCATGATTTCCGTGATCATTGTCACCGGCAAAGTGTTCCACTGCTTCTGCGTGTAATAATCCTTCGGAAAATATAACTGAAATACGCTATTTCGGGACAGTTCGATTATTACGACCAAAACAAAACAAAGTCCTATATGTTAACATGGAGTATATTATGGACCTCCTGCCCCCAACTGCCCCCAGCCTCGTTTTCGCGCGCACGACTTGCACGCCCTATATAGTGCGAGTGTTGTTTACGTCGCGTGGCTACATCAGGTTCATCGTTTGGTCTAAGTCTGCAGAAAAACACGTAGACTTTACGTCTGCCAGTAGGTTGAGTTGACTACCCTTTTGATGCCTAATGAAATCTGATGCTCTCCTCTGGGTATCATTCATATAACAGTCGATACGACGACATTGGCCCAATTCGTCCACGTCGACACATATATTTGAAACGTTGTAGATCAGCGACTCAAAAGAAAACTGGGGAGTGAGTATATCACGGCATCACTTCTTGGTCTGTGGCTGACACCTTCACGGCACATCGCTGCACACACCTGCGCTTGCATTTAAAGACCCGACTGTTGGTGAAGCGACCAGAAGCAAGATGTTGTCCGGTAAAGTCGTCGTTGTTCCCTACGCCATTCTCGCGTTGGCGGCCTCGAGTAAGTATTTCGGACATTACTATCTTGATCATTAATCGTCGGGCACTGTAGCTGTTTTACTAAGCTAAATGATTTTAATCGGGTGATTGAAATACGGTTTACCTGATCCACGGATGGCGCATAATGATCGCTCGTAACTCACGAGATATCATTGGCCGCCTTTCCGGAAACTTTGTTAACGTGTTAACATACTTGTTTTTAATATATTAACTATTTGTTTTAAGAGAGCATACACCGCCTCACTAACGCATAAGCTTCGTTGGACTTTTAACGCCCTGCAAGGGCCCAGTCCAGTATCTGTAATAAGAAGATGAAGAAATTGTCACACTTACGTTGACGGTGCTTGTTGTGTCGTGATCAGCGTCAAATCATTATCATTATATATCTGTTTCTTAAGAACAACATGAAATTCGTCGTTGAAATTAAACGCCGCTCCTTAACTAAAATGAACAACATGATTTTAGCTCATCAAGTGGGTGTGCCCGCACGTGCGGGCGTACCTGTCTGTCCATATATATGCTCGTGCACGTATCAATTGCAACAACGTCCTAGTAAAGTTCTTGATTTCGTCGTTGCCTTTTATGCAATGCCATCATCATTGTGTTCTTTCGTTTGCGCAAAGATTGGTAAATCTGATGACGTCAGTGTAGTGGAGAGCCAGGCTGACGTATGTCCATGTAGGTAAATATGCAGTAACTTAACCCACGTACGCAGTATATTTCAGCCCATAACAGGTTACACTGTTGGGGGGGGGGCTGAAACACTTGAACAACTATTGCCAAACACAATAGTTTACATAATTTCACAGTTCGACGTATTTGGCGCTCGTCACCAACATTACTCGTGACTTGCTTTTGGTTTGACTCGCTCCTTTCTAATCAATTTAGATTTACCTTTGGTTATTTCTGAATAACTTTAGTAATTCACATTTCTGCGCGAACACAAGGCTATTGTGTCCAATGGTATCTTGTAGGCATAATATATATCAGCAAATGATTTCTATACGTGTCGTTTAAAATGCAGTTGCACACTGTTTAACTTGTTTCCTTGGATATAAATCGTTTAGTTTCATTTCATTTTGTATTTCAAACACGCATACAAACGACCTCAATATATATATATATATATATATATATATATATATATTATATATTACGCCTACTCGGTATAATAGGGCGGCCAAATTATTGTTTTCGCACATAAATGTCTATTAATGAAATTATTAGGAAAAATTCGAAAATGTACATTGTTTAGATAGGAGCGAGTCAAAGCAAATGTAGCCCGAGGGTAATGACGACGACCAGCGTCAAATATATCAAACTTTGAAAAATTAGTTAAATTATCGTTGCTCAGTCCTCATCATATCATGGTCACATATCCAATAAATGGTTTTTCGTGCGTTTCAGCCCCCCCCATACATTTCGATTGTAAATAAATCCACAGTGGCGCCATCTGGAGGGATTTATGACATTTGTCTAGTTAATACGTTATCTTTGTGAAATTTACATTTGCATGCCATTCATCTAGTGTTGTGTTTATCATGACACATTCTTTACGGATCTAAGCATATATAGAATATGCTCGAAAAATCCGATTGGACTGGGAATGTTTCACAAGACTATGGGGTCGCCCCTAACATAAATATATACTTATACGTTTGCGAGACGTTATTTGTGTGATTTTAAATTGATGTTCAATTGTACGCGGCATTCAGGGAGCAATGCAATTTTCCTGCGGAGATTAATAAAGTATGCTTTGTGTTTATCTAAGTCATTCGGCGGAGTGTCTCGAGTCTTGGCTCAGCCAAGCAGCACTGAGTGCGTCACTTCCTGTGCCGGCCATTCTAATGGCGACCACCAGTCGTGCACCAGCTGTCACATGTACGACACGCACATGCAGCAATGGACTCACGTACAAAGACCGTCCGTGCCCAGCTAATCTCGTGTGGGACGACAACAAGAAATTCTGTGATTGGAACAGTGCGACGTGTCCACCACAAAGTAAGAGACACGTGCAACGTTAATTATAGGAAACTTTAGCTTTGCAACCTGCGTGCAGCTGGAATGACAAAAGCCACTGGCGGAGTAGAATACGTACTCGGACAAGATCACACACGCACACATGCACGTATGCACACACACACACACGCACACGCACACGCACACGCACACGCACACGCACACGCACACACACACGCACACGCACACGCACACACACACACACACACACACCACATGCGGAACTACGCCGAGAAGAGTTGGTGCTTAAAAGTGCAAAGTGCTGCCACCTCACGGAGCCTGCACTTGCCGTTAGGCGGCATGGTAAACTTCAGCCGCACACTGATTCTGATTCCGATTCGTTATAGTACAAGACCCCTACTGGGGCATCACGCCTTAGTATGGATGGTCGGTTTCAGGATGGCTGGCTATATGTTACCAGGAAGTTTGGGAATATGGGATTAGGGTGGGGTGGATGGGGAAAAGTAGAAGTCAATGATGGGGAGGGTGGGGTGTGGTAGGGGTGTGGTAGGGACGGGGTGTGGAGGGGTACATTGGGGGTGCCTGAAGGGTGCAGTTGTCAGGTTAATGTCCTGCAATGCACCCTTGAAGGCGTCGAGACTGTTGAGGGTAAATACATTAGAAGGAAGTCTGTTCCACTGGGCTATTGTTTGGGGAAAGAAGCTGTATTTGTAGTAGTTGTGCGAAGTTGATATTTGTCTGTATTTGTGTGGGTGGTTGGATCTTGTTTGGCTGTGTCCGGGCATAAGGTATTGGTTGGGATTGATGTCTAAGAGATTGTTTGTTATTTTATACATGGTGGAAAGTCTGGCATCAGCCCTCCTCTGTTCTAGTGTTGGCCAGGAGAGGGCAGAGGCCAACGTGGATCCAAGTGTTTCCAGCTGTAATTATGGACCACGAGTCTTACTGCCCGGTGCTGGACCCTCTCTAGATGGTTGATGTTTCGGGTGGTATATGGGTTCCACACCGGGCAGCAGTACTTGAGGTGTGGGCGGACCAGACTCCAATAGGCATAGCTCTTGGTGGACTGGGGAATATATTTAAGTTTCTTTTAATGAATCCAAGTTTGCTGTTTGCTTTATTGACTATCTTTTTGATGTGTGGGTTCCAGGAGAGGTCATTTGATATGTCTATGCCAAGGTGTGTTGCTAGTGGTACTGCTCTGAGTGTTTCGTCATGTATTGTGTGTGGGTGATTTTGATCTGGTGATGTGCAATATTTCACATTTGGAGGGGTTGAAAGTCATTTGCCAAGATTGTTCCCAGTCGATTAGGCTGTCAAGGTCCTGCTGTAGATTGTCTTGGTTGGTGTGATTATTGATTTTTCGGTAGAGCATTGCGTCGTCGGCGAAAGGTTTGAGGGAGGTTCGTGGAGAAATGTTGGTGGGCATGTCATTTATAGAGAGGAGGAAGAGGAGGGGTCCAAAAACAGTACCCTGTGGGATTCCAGAGTCATGTGTACCTGACCCGACTTGCACCCTTCTACCAGCACTTCTTGAGATCTATTGGTCAAAAAAATGTAATCCAGAGGTGAGTGCTGGTCCGTAATGATCTAATTTTTGGAGGAGTCGATTATGGGGGACAGTGTCGAAAACCTTGGAGAAATCTAGCAGTACAAGGGTGCTAGTCAGGTCATGGATAGTTGTGAGCAGTGAAGTCTCACAGAAACGCCTAGATCTGAAGCCGTGTTGTCGGTCAGTGAGGATATTGTAGCTTTCAAGATGTTTATGGATTGATGTGGATATGATATGTTCAAGACTTTTGCATGTTATACTGGTGAGGGAGATTGGCCGATAGTTTGAGGCAATGGTTCTGTCATTCTTTTTTGTGGATAGGGATTATATGTGCTTTCAACCATTCTGAAGGGGGAGTTCTGGAATTTATTGATTTCTGGAATATAATTGTCAGGATGGGTGCTATTCTAGAGGCCATTTCCTTCAGCATTCTGGCAGGACTGTTGTCTGGGCCTTGGGCTTTATTTGGTGTTAACTCTTTCAGTAATTTCTCAAAGCCTCTCACTGTAATTTGGATTTGGGGCATTTCTGTGGATTGGTTTTGGTTGGGGAGCTGGGGGAGGTTGGTTAGGTTTTCATTGGTGAACACAGACTGGAATGGGTTTGAGAGGATATCTGCTTTGGATTTGCTATATGTATGAAGGATGCCTTTATCGTTTAGTAGTGAGATTCCTATTGAGTTTTTATTGAGTGATTTTATGTAGTACCAAAAGGATTTTGTTCTTTGTCTTGTTCTGGGCCAATTATGTGTGTAAGATATTTCAAATATTCTGACTGGATCTTCGTTTGGGTAGCTTTGCTGAATTTCCAAAATGATGT